>VMDO01002309.1:136906-172820 GCA_007922755.1 Pedetes capensis
AGAGAGAGGGAGGGAGGGAGGGGGGAGAGAGAGAGAGGGAGAGAGGAGGGGCGGGAGTGAAAAGAAAAGAATCGCGCTAGCATTACAATCAGAATGACACCCATACAATCCATCCATCCTTTTTTCTTTGTTTTTGTGGGAGTACTTGGGAGTTGAACCCAGGGCCTCTCACATACTTTGCAGGTGCTCTATCACTGGGCTTCACCTATTGTCCCTTTTTTATTTTTTGTTTTGAATCAAGGTCTCGCTAAATTATGCAGGCTGCCTTTGGCCTCAAACTTGCAATCTTCTTGCTTCTGCCTCCAGAGTGGCTGGGATTATAGGCATGTGCCACCAAACCCAGTCATCCTTTAGGGTTTTTCTTCTTTTTTTTAGTATTGTTTTGATGCTTTATTAACATATGAGGACATGTGTTTAGCTCATTGTTTTTAACTGGCTCATGATGTTCTCTGGTAAAAATATTGCAGTGTTCAGCCATTTCCCTATTGATGGCCATCAAAGTTGCTTCAGGTCCTGTGTCAACTCCCATGGACACGATTTTGTGACTTTTGTCTCCATATACCCTCTTGGGCATGACTGTAGCAAAGCCAGTCTTCTGGCTTTCTTCAGTCTCCACTTCCTCAAGTCTAAGACCCCATTTAACTCAATTCAGTTTGGATTCGGTCACTCCCAAGGCTCCCAGGCTACTGTTAACCAGATTGCTGATGAATAATAATCTTGCCAAACCATCAATCACTTTTCTGGCCTCTACTTTGACCTCCCAGAGTGATCCAGTTTCTTCCTCTCATTCTTGGTTTTCTCCATATCTGGCTATTCCTCCACTTGTATCCAATTTCTAAATATTGGAGTGTCCTTGGGTATTGCTTTGGTTTGATTGTTGTTGTTGTTAGGTGCCATCGAGTCGGGTCTGACTCATAGTTACCCTATACACAACAGAATGAAACACTCCCTGACAGTGTGCGATGTCAGTGCTTCTGTACTATTCACAGGGTTTTTGGGAGTGGGTTGCCAGATCCTTCTCCCATTTTTGTGGTGCTGGGGATTGAACCCAGAGCCTCAGAGCATGCAGAGCAGCACTCTACCAACTGAGTAAAACCCCAGTCCATAGTTTGATTATATCCTCCCAAATTAATCTGTTGAAACTTAATTCCCCAAATCATATGTTTTAATAATGGTATTTGGAGGTGGGACCTTTGGAGGGAATTGGGTTTTGATGTCCTGGCCCTCATAAAAAGATTAATCTGTCTATGGAATAATAGTGTTCTCAGGAGTGGCTTTGTTGTTGTCATCTTCATTGTGCTGGGAATCAGCTCAGAGCCTTTCTCCTGCTAGGCAAGCGCTCTACCATCTAGCTACATCCCCAGCCCTTAGGTTACCTTTATTTTTTAAGGATTAGCACAGAGGGAATCTGTTTTCATACCAGTTGATACAAGCATGTTTGGGAAATTTTGCTGTTATCTCTCTGATCCTGATTTCTTGGAAATTCAGATATAAAGCTGGTTTAAAACCAGGTGTGGTGGTGCACACCTATAATCTCATCTACTTGAAGGCTGAGGCCCTTGGATTGCAAGGTGGAGGCCAGCCTGGGCTACATAATGAGTTCCAGGACAGCCTTGGCAATTTAGCAAGACCATGTATCAAAATAAAAATTAAAAAAAAGGTCTGGGACCGGGCACAGTAGTGCATGCCTGTAATTGCAGCAACTCAGGAGGTAGAGACAAGAGAATCACAAGTTCAAGGCCACAGGCAGCCTGTATAATTTATCAAGAGCCTGTCTCAAGATAAAAACTGTGGCTGGGAGCGCAGCTCAGTGATAGAGCACTTGCAAAGTATACGCTAGGCCCTAGGTTCAGCCAGCCAGTACCAAAGGAAAAAAGGGGGGTCTGGGGATGTGGTTCAGTGGTAAAGCACTTGCCTACCATATGCAAGGCTCTGGGTTCAATCCTCAGTACTGAAAAAGCAACTTAGTTTCATTTTTCCTTAATCCTTACACACACATGAAAGTAGTCTGCTGGGTGCAGTGGCACATACCTGGGATCCCGGCACTTGAGAGACTGAGGCAAAAGGATCTTGAGTTCCAAGCCAGAGGCAGCCTGCACAATTTTTCAAACCCTTGTCTCAAAAATAAAAATACAAAAGGGGTGCAGCTCAGTGGTGGATCACTTGCCAAATATGTGTGAAGCCGTTGGTCCAACCCTTACTACTGCAAAAATAAATAAATAAATAAATAACAAAAAAAAATAAATAAAGACTTAAATTGTAAGTGGGCCCTTGGGAGTACAGGAGAAGATTGCTCTTGGATGGACCCTTGGGATTACATCAGAGAAGTGCAGCTCAGCATGGCCACTTACCCTGAGGAGTTCCCCTAGTGAGGACCTCAACTCAGGTTAAGTCAAGTCCTTGGGTTCATTGCAGAAAAGAATTTTCAGGATGAGTCAGAGTGAAACAAAGCTAATGAGTTTAATAGTTAATAGTACATATTTAAGATATAAATGTGGGCCTCTTAAGAGAGAGAAGCCATTAGATGTCTTTACAATGCATATATATATATATATATATATATATATATATATATATGGAGAGAGAGAGAGAGAGAGAGAGAGAGAGAGAGAGAGACTGGGGTTTAGCTCAGTTGGTAGAGTGCTGCTCCATACTTCTGAGGACCTGAGTTCAATCCCCAGCACCACAAAATGGGAAAAGCATGTGACAGTCCACTCTGGAAACAATCAGCCATTGAAAATCCTATAAGGGTCATTATGAGCTGGACACAATTCAATGACACCTAACAACAACAACACACACACACACACACACACACACACACATACATCCATACATACAGGCATACATTTAGCTTTATAAGATGAGTTTAGGGAGGTGTCACTAAGGTTGGGTTTACAGAAAAGTGTCACAAGGGAGTTGTCTGGGCATTAACATGGCCCTTAACCCTATTTGTGAGATTGTTGTTGTTAGGTGCCATCGGATCAGTATCCGACTCATAGTGACCCTGTGTATAGCAGGTAAAACACTATTGTCAGTGCTTCTCTGCTGTTGACAGGATTTTCAATGGTGGGTTGAGTTTTGGGAGTGGGTTGCCAGGTCTGTCTCCCAAGCCTACAGCATCTGGTGTCCCCATGTAGTCTCCCATCCAAGTACTACCCAGGCCCGACCCTGCTTAGCTTCTGAGATCTGAAGGGATCGGATGCCACAGGGCTATAGCTGCAGGCTATTTGTGAAATTAGATTAAGCTCAGAAGTTTCATGTATTTTGATCCTAAGCATAGCTTATTACTGTCTTAACATTTTTATAATTTAAAACATCTCTCAAAAAATGTCTCTGTGCAGGCAGTTCTCAAGGCAGTTTTCTTGGTAGTTGTGTTAAAGTTCTCAATTTTCAACTAGTAAGATTCAAACCACATCCTGGGATGAAAGCTCTTTTCCTTTCCATGTCCCGGAAATTTCCCTGCCTTTCTGTCCTGCCTCAGTTCTATGGGGTGGACACCCAGGAGCCGACCCATGGAATCAGAGGGTATAAAATCCTCTGTCTGGTCAAGGACATCACATTGTGTTCTAGAGGGGCCTGTCTGAGGCAGGGTAGAAAGACAGGAAAATTTAGGGGACATGGAGAAGAAAAGAGCTTTTACTCCAGGATCTGATTTAAATGTCATTGGCTGAAAATCAAGGACTTTGACACAACTACCAAGAAAACTTCTGTGAGGACTGCCTGCATAGAGACGTTATTTTGAGAGAGATTTTATTTATTTATTTTTAATTTAATTTAATTATTTTTGTGGTACTCTGGGGCCCTGGGCATACTTTACAAGTGCTCTACTACAGGGCTGCATATCCAGCCCCTTTTTTATTTTTTTATGTTGAACAGAGTCTCACTAAATTATACAGGGTGCCTCTGGCCTCAAACTTGTCATCTTCCTGCCTCAGCTTCCTGAGTCCCTGCCGTTACAGGCATGTAACACTGCCACCACTGGAGAGATATTTTAAATGAAAATGTTAAAGAGCAATAAGCCATACTTGAGGTCAAAACGTATGTGACCTCTGAGTTTAACCTTAATCTACTAACAGGATTAGGGGCCATATTTACAGTCAACATATACCTAAGCAACTCCCTTATACCACCCTATAAACTCACTGGCACTTCCCTAAACCTTAACAATGTACCTTGTCAAGCCACCAAGTGTATGTATATGTATATGTATATGTGTGTATATATATACATATGTATATATATATTTATATATGTATGTGTATATATACACACACACACATACCCCTATACCTCCATTGTGAAGACATCTGAGGGCCTGTCTTGGACATGTACTATGATTCTCTTGTCACTTTCTTATTCATAAGTGTGTGCCTAATATATTCTATCCATTAGCTCAGTGGGTAGAGCGCTGCGCTGCAGTCTCTGAGGTCCCGAGTTCAATTCCCAGCACTGCAAAAATGGGAGAAGGCCTGGCAATCCACTCCCAAGGCAATCCCGAAGCACTCAGCCATTGAAAACCCTATGAGGGTCGCTATGAGTTGGATGCCGACTCGACGGCACCTAACAACAACAACAACAATAGATTCTGTAACTTTGTTTTATGTTCTTATGCTGAAATTCATATCTGCATCAAAGCCAAGGACCTGGCTTAACCTTAACAAGGGGAACTACTCAGGCTAGGGGGCAACACTGAGCTGGATCTCTCACATCCGATGACCCTTCCAGTCCATACTTCTGTCCAGCTCCTATATTCTCCATCCCTACTGACCCGCCTTGAGCATTTTCTAGTTTTTATAGGTTTGCCAGTGAAATAGATGTGGTCTCTTGGTTTAATTCATGCTTCTTTAATTATCAAATTTGAGCATCTTTATGTGCACTTGCTTATTTGGGGGGGTTTCATCATATTCTGTAAACTGCCTTGATCATATCTTGTAACAATTTTCCTTTTAGGATTGCTGTCTTTTGAAAATTGCATTATAGGAACTTGAAAAGTTTCAGATGTGAGCCTGGCATGGAGGTGGTAATTCCAGCAACTCCGGAGGCTGAGGCAGGAGGATTGCAAGTTTGTGGCCAGAGGTAGCCTGCATAACGTAGCAAGATCCTGACTCAAAACAAAAGATAAAAACTGGGCTGGGCATGCAGTTCAGCACTAGAGCACTTGGAAAGTATGTGCGAGGCTCTGGGTTCAAATCCCAAGTACCACACACACACACACACACACACATACACACACACACACACACAAAATTCAGATATGAGTATCTCCATGGTTTAAATATCTCCCATTCTGAAATTTGGTTAAAATGTTGTCCATAAGCCTGGCACAATGGCACATGCTTTTAAACCCAGCAATTCTGGAGCCTGAAGCAGAAGCATCATGAGTTCGAGACCAGAGGCAGCCTGTGTAACTTAGCAAGACCCTGCTTCAAAATGAAAAGTAAAAAGTGGGCCTAAGACAGCAAGTGCAGCTCAGTGGTGGAGTGCCCTGGGTTCAATTCCCCAGTACTGCAAAAAAGTCCCACATGCTTTTCCTTTGTTGAATGGAATATTTGTGTGTGTGTGTGTGTGTGTGTGTGTGTGTGTGTGTGTGTGTGTGTGTGTGTGTTTGCTATGCTAGAAGTCAAACCCAGGGCCTCCTACATGCTAGTCAAGCAGTTTACCACTGAGCTACAGCCCCAACACTAGAAAAAAAATTTTTTTTTGTAGTACTTGGGGGTTAAACCCAGTCTCTTACGCATGATTTGCAAGTGCTCTACCACTGAACTGCCTCTCCATCCCATTTTTTATTTTGAGATAGGGTCTCACTAAGTTACACAGGCTGCCACTGGCCTCAGACTTTCTATTCTCCTGCCTCAGCCTCCTGAGTCACTAAGATTACAGATATGCACCAAGGCACCTGACTTCCAGGAAAAATTCTCCTGCCTCTGCCTCCCAGGTGCTATGATTACAGGCATGCCCCAACCCTGCTGGCTGAGCCATTCTTTACAAATGTCTCTGCTTTTCTCTTCTGCCTCATTCCTCACTGAACAACACTAGGACCGACAGCTCCTAAAACAACCATTTTCCCATAGCCTCAGAACACAAGTCAGTAGCCTCAGTAGACACCAGCGTGGCAGGGGCCTTGCCTCTGCTCACTCAGCTGTTTTTCTCCCCGGCAGTTAAGAGGGAACAGAGAAGCCTGGTGGGAAGAGAGCAGTACACTACAACATAGATATCTAGACTGCACAATTATCTATTGATTGCATGCAGGGTCTTGTGCCAGGTGGTAGGGATACTGCAGTGAATCACCCAGACAAAGGTCCTGTTCCTGCCTGTCTTGAGGTATGTTTGGTGATTCGTGATTGGCAGATTTTGGTTGTCACCATGATGAGGGCACTTTGGCAATGCATGTGCAGGGACCTGATGCTGGGGCGTAGCCCCACACACCACCAAGACTTGTTGTTAGGCGCCATTGAATCAGGTCCAACTCATAGTGACCCTATGTACAACAGAATGAAACATTACCTGACACTATGCCATGCACGTGATCTTTTTGAGCCCATTGTCGCAGGCATTGTTTCTTCTCATTCTGAGTTGTGCCACATCAACAAATGGAGGTCCCAGGGGCTTTACTCGATTCCTGTCATTAAGGTCGACTCCACTTCGAGGAGGCAGCTCTTCCCCGGTCATTTCTTGAATGCCTTCCAGCCTGTGGGCTCATTTTTTGGCATTGTATCTAATGATGCTTCTCCGCTATCCATAGGGTTTTCACTGGCTAATTGTTTCTCCAGTGGGCTACCAGGACCTTCTCTGTAGTCTGTTTTAGTCTGGAAGCTCAGCTGAAACCTATCCACCATGGTTGGCCCTGCTGGTATCTGAAATACCAGTGGCATAGCTTTTAGCATCACACCAAGACACAAGCCCCCACAACATGACAAACTGACATATGGGGGCCAAGACTTATAACACAATCTTGTCACTTCAGGCTGATAAAAAGAGGTCCCCCCTCATTTTTTTTTCTTTAGACAGGCTTTTGCTATATAGCCCAGACTAGGCTAGAACTCATGATCCTCCTGCTGCAGCCTCTCGAGTGCTGGGATTATCGCTGTAGCCATCATGCCTGGCTAAAATGTTTCTTATTAAAAGGAAGCATTCAGCTCTGGCACATAGCAGTGGGGTGATCCCATTGACTCTGGAGGCCGGGGCAGGAGGATTACAAGTTCAAGCCCAGAGGCAGCCTATGCAACTTAGTGAGAGCCTAACCTAAAATTAAAAATAAAAAAGCAGCTTGGGATGCAGCTCAGTGATAGAGCACTTGCCTCACATGTGCAAAGGGGCTGGGTTCAACCTCCTAGTGCTGCCAAAAAAAAAAAAAATAGGGGAAGTGTTGGATCTGAGGGTTGGGAAATGATGCTTCCTTAGACCCAGCCTTTCCCCAAGACACAGGGTTATGGTGGACCATGAGGGGCAGGAAGGTAAGGGGAACAGAATGGTGTGGCAACATAAATTTTCCCATCTCAGCTGTAGTCTGGCCTTAAAGTCCGGTAGCTGGACCCTTCCCATGCCTAGGTCTCCTCTATGGACTCAATCACATGGTGAGGACCAGAGTTTGAAAAATACCCCATGCCTTATTACCTACCCAGGAATTCTGGGTGGTGATCAGGACCCTGTATACAACAGCTTCCCAAAGAAGGGTGGTCCTTTGGTATCTGTGAGAAACTAGCTCCTGGTCTCCACTCCTGCAGACACTGAAGTCCTCAAGTGCTCAAATCTCTTTCATAGAAAATGGCATGGTATTTGCATATACCCTAAGCACATCGTCTAGTATACTTTAAATCCCCTGTAGGTTACTATTTTTTTCAGTACTACGGGTTGAACCCAGGGCATCACACATTCTAGGCAAGTGCTCTACCATTGAGCTGCACATGAAACCTTCCTCCATTTTTAAAATTTTGAGACAGGGTCTCGATAAGTTCCACAGACTGTCCCTGACCTCGAACTCATGAGCCTCCTGGTTTAGCCTCTGAAGTCAAGCCTGGCTGTAGGTGATTTATAACACCTAATACATTGTAAATGCTAGGTAAATAGTTGTTACACTGTGTATTTAAGGGAATAATGGTCATAAAAAGTCTGTACATGTTTAGTACAGTTTTCTCATATGTTTTATTTTTCATATATTTAATTTATTTATTTTGGCATTGAGGATTAACCCAGGGACTCATGCTTGCTAGACAAACTCTCTACCACTGAACTATACCCTCAACCCCTATTTTATTTTTTTGTGGTGCTTAGAGTTGAACCTAGAGTCTTGCACATGCTAGGCAAGGGCTCTACCACTGAACTGAACCCCTAGCCCCCTTTTTAAAAAATTTAACTTTGTATTTTGAGACAGGGTCTCGTTAAGTTGCACAGGCTTCCCCTAGCCTCAAACTCTCCATCTTCCTGCCTCAGCCTCATGAGTTGCTGGGATTATAGGCATGTGCCATGGCACCTGGCTATTTTTCATATACAGAGGGTACCAAGAAAATATATACACATCTTGGGACCAAAACTTTACATTTTTCTGTTTTAACAATGTGGTGTATGCTTGTTGATGGTAGCATTCATTTGATTAATGCCACCTTTTGAATGGATGTCATATTATACACTGCTAGGTAAATAGTTGTTACACTGTGTATTTAAGGGAATAATGGTCATAAAAAGTCTGTACATGTTTAGTACAGTTTTCTCATATGTTTTATTTTTCATATATTTAATTTATTTATTTTGGCATTGAGGATTACCATAATTAAATTCGATCTCGAAAAATACATAGAGAACATCTCTTAAAATGTGTATACATCTTTTGGCATCCCTGACATTTTAAATCCTTGGTTGTTTGAATCCATAGATACAGAAGGCTGAGTATAGAGCAAAATAGGCATAGGCTATAAACAGGAACCAATTCTCTATCTGGTCACCCCGTGTGGGCTGGGAGACTTCAGTGAAGGGGAAGCACCAGGTGTTAGGTATTGGGTATGTCCTGGTTCTTGGGAGTTCCTGGTGTTCGCTGCATCACTAAGAAGGAAATGAGAATTCTACTCCTAAAGCCAGGCATGGTGGTACACACTTGTAATCCCAGCACTTGGGAGGCTGAGGCATGAGGATCATTGCAAGTTCAAGGGTAGCCTGGGTTACATAGTGAGTGCCAGGCCAGCCGGAACTACATAGTCAGACTCTGTCTCAAAACAAAACAAAAACAAAAACAAAAAGCAAAAAGTGGGCTGGGCGTGGTGGTACACGCCTGTAATCCCAGCGGGTCGGGAGGCAGAGGCGGGAGGATCGCAGGTTCGAGACCAGAGGTAGTCTGCGTAATTTAGCAAGACCCTGTCTCAAAAAGTAAAAAACAATGGGCTGAGGTGCAGCTCAGTGGTCCAGCACTTGCAGAGCATGCAGGCGCGAGGCCCTGGGTTCAACCCCCAGTACCGCAAAAAAAAAAAAAAAAAAAAAAAAAAGTGAAAAGTGGTGGGCCAACTTGCAATCAACCAACTGTCTTGCTGAGAACAACAAACAAGAAAAGCTGGACTAAGGTTTCTGTTGTCTTTTTTTTTTTTTTTGGCAGTACTAGGGGGTTGAAACTAGGGCCTCATACACTGAACAAATGCTCCACCACAGAGCTGCACTCCCAGCCCCTTCTTTATTTTATTTTTGTTTATTTATTTACTTATTTATTTACAATACTTGGGGGTTAAACTGAGGGCCTTGTACATACTTTGCAAGTGCCCTCCCACTGGGCTGCATCCCCTAGCCCTTTTTTATCTTTTATTTTTGAGACAGGGTCTTGCTAAGCTGTGCAGGCTGCCTCTCTCCTCGAATTTACAGTCCTCCTACATCAGCCTCCCAAGTTGCTAGGATTACAGGGGCGCAACACTGCACCCGGCTTGATGTTTTTAAGTCTATCTGAAGGCCTAGGAGAGCAACTTATTCCTGAAGTCTTCACCTTAGCAAGTGTTGACATCCAGTGCAGAAAATCAAATAAACCAGCTCCAAATTATTGATGTAGGTCAACAAAGAAATCCAGTAATATGAAAAATGATATTAAAATGATTAATATATCACAGTATTGGAGAACGGTAAGTCATTCTATTAAGTAGCAAAAATATTTTATTTATTTATTTATTTATTTATTTACTTACTTACTTACTTACTTATTTAGGGAGAGCTGAGGATGGAGCCCAGGGCCTTGTGCATGCCAGATAAGTACCATTCCATGGAGTTACACCTCCAGTCCTAAATGCTAGGTTTTTTTCTCTGGTACTTGGGAGTGGAACCCAGCACCTTGCATATACTTTGCAAGCGCTCTATCACTGGGCTGTACTTGCAGCACATTTTTTATTTTTAGTCAGGGTTTTACCGGCTAAGTGGTTTTGTTTGTTTTTGTGGTACTTGGGGGTTGAACCCAGCACCTGATGCACTATTTGCAAGCGCCCTGCCACTGAGCTGCACCCCCAGCACATTTTTTTACTTTTTATCTTGAGACAGGGTCTTGCTAAATTATGCAGGCTGCCTCTGGCCTCAAACTGGCAATCCTCCTGCCTCAGCCTCCCAAGTCAGGTGGGATTACAGGCATGAATCACCACGCCCGGCCTTACTGGCTAAGTTACACAGGCTCCTTCTGCCCTTGAACTCGAGATCATCCTGCCTCTGCCTCCCAAATCACTGGGATTGCAGGCATGAGCCACCAAGTCTAGCCCAAAATGCTAGTTGAAAATCAACCAGTTACAAAAAACAACAGATGCTGTGTCTCACATCTGGAATCCCAGTGACTTGGGAGGCTGAAGCAGGAGGATTGCAGGTTTGAAGCCAGAGGCAACCTGTGCAACTTAGCAAGACCCTGACTCAACGTTCAAGAAAATAATAAGAGGAGCTAGGGGTGCAGTTAATGGTATAGTACTTGTCTCACATGGGCAAAGGCATGGGTCCAACCCCCAAGTACTGAAAAAAAACTCAGTAAATGTTGCAGAGGTTTAGCATCCCCTTGTTGTTAGGTGCTGTTGAGTCTGACTCCTAGTAACCCTGTGTACAACAGAATGAAATACTCTGACACCATGCCATGCCTGGCACTCTGTTAGTGCTTCCCTGCTATTCATAGGGTTTTCAATGGCTGACTTTTTTTTTTTTGTGGTACTGGGGGTTGAACCCAGGGCCTCATGCTTGCATGCTCTGCAAGTGCTGGACCACTGAGCTGCACCCCCAGACCATTTTTTTACTTTATGAGACAGGGTCTCGCGAAGTTACACAGACTGCCTCTGTTCTCCAACTTGTGATCCTGCTGCCTCCACCTCCCAAGCCGCTGGGATTACAGGCGTGCACCACCATGCTTGGCCTAATGGCTGATTGTTTTCGAGATTGTTTCAGGAGTGGGTTTCCAGGTCCTTCTCCCATTTTTGCAATGTTGGGGATCAAACCCAGGGCCTCAGAACACACAGAGAAGTACTCTCCCAACTGAGCTAAACCCCAGCCCAGTTTAGCATCCTGTAGTGTATAGTTAAAGGGGATAGATCTTGGAGCAGAGAAAGGAGAAAATGGAGAACAAAAGACAGAGAAGCTAGGCATGGTGGCACATGCCTATGATCCCAACACTTGGGAGGCTGAGGCGTGAGGGGTGATTTGCGTTCAAGGACAGCCTCAGCTACACAGACCCTGTCTCGAACAACTAAAGAGAAATAGAGGGAGAGAGGGAGGGAGAGAGAGACAGAGAGAAAGAGAAGCAGGAGAATTTTATCTTGGCCCCCGTGTGGTACTGAGGCAGGATATAAAGATAGGGAAATTTGGGGGACAAAGAAAGATAAAGAGCTTTCACCCCAGGATCTGGTTTGAATTTCACCAGCTGAAAATCAAGAACTTTAACACAGCTACCAAGAAGACTGCTGTGAGAATTGCCTGCATAGAGACAGTATAGACATTATTCTTGAGAGACATTTTAAATTAGAAAAATGTTAAAATAGCAATAAACTATGTGTGGTCAAAATATATGTAACCCTTAAATTTTACTTTCCCCTCTGTAATTCTATGCTTCTTTAAGACATGCCCAGGCAACTCCCTTGTGATTATGTTCCTAAACGGATACAATGTATAATCTCATTTTACTAAAGGGAAGTGTTTTTTTTTGTTGTTGTTGTTGTTTGTTTTGTTTTTTGTGGTACTGGGGGTCGAACCCAGGGCCTGGCGCTTGCATGCTCTGCAAGTGCTGGACCACTGAGCTGCACCCTCAGCCCATTTTTTAAAATTTTTTTTAGACAGGGTCTCACTAAATTACACAGACTGCCTCTGGTCTCCCAAGCCACTGGGATTACAGGCCTGTGCCACCGCCACCTCCTCCGGCCCAAGGGAAGTTCTTTTAATAGAAAAATCTAAATAATAGAATTTCCTTTGATCTTATTGGCACCTCTCCAGCCTATGACAGGGGCCTTTCTAGGCCCATTGTCACACCAGCTGGTGTCTAGGACTGACATCACACCAGGCATGTCCTATATTAAATAAAGCAGGAGGGAACTTGTGCACTGTTCTTTTTGGGCTTCCTCTTCTCCATTTTCTGGGTAAGTCCTCGTCTGTGTCTTGAATGCCTCTCTCTCTATGTCCACATGTATTCCAAAGTATGTATTTAATAAACTCTATAACTGTTCCACTCTCTCTGGCTTGTCCTGAGATTCTTTTCTGCAACAAAGCCAAGGACCCGGCTTAACCTGAGTGGAGGTCCAAACTAGGGGAACTCCTCAGGCTAGGTGGCCATGAGGAGCTGTACCTTTCTGTTGTGTCACCAGTGACAGTACCTAACAGTTTAGGAACCATTTCTCACAGAACTGGACTTGGTTCCATCACTCACAAGCTGTGTGACCTTGAACAAGTTATTTAAGGTTCTCTGGGCTTCAGTCTCTCCATCAAGAAAATGGGGATAAACAATCATGCTTGCCCCATGGTGTCATCTGTGAATGTACATGAGTTAGTACATTGATGTTGTTAGGTTCCGTCGAGTTGAGTCCGACTCATAGCGACCCTCATAGGGTTTTCAATGGTTGACTGTTTTTTTCAGGATTGCCATGGGAGTGGTTGCCATGTCCTCCCATTTTGCAGTGCTGGGAATCAAACTCAGGACCTCAGAGACTGCAGTTAGTACATATAAGGCACTTAAAAAGTTCTTAGAAAATACTAAATCAGATAAGACTTTTTTTGAAACAGGGTCTCACTTCATAGCCTAGGCTGGCCTGGAACTCACTGTGAAGCTCAGGCTGGCCCGGAAGTTGCTTATGTAGACCAGACTGGCCTCAAACCCTTATTGATCCTCCTGCCTCACCCTCCCAAGTGGCGGGATTACAGGTGTGCACCACAATGCCTGGCTTAGACTTTTTGTTTTAAAAATATGAAACGCGCTGCAAGTTTGTGTGCCATCCTTGCACAAGGGCCATGCTAATCTTTTCTATATCCTTCCAATTTTAGTATATGTGCTGCTGAAGACTATTTTTTTTTTTTGAGATGTAATCTTGCTACATTGCCCAGGCTGGTTTCAAATTCCTGGGTTCAAGTGTTCCTCCCGCTTCAGCCTCCTGGGTAGCTGGGACTACAGGCACACGCTGTTGCACCCAGCTATGACATTACTACCTCGTTTGTTCCTTCAACAAACATTAAGAGTCTTGTTTGTACCACGTGCTAAAGATATGCTTGGCATAGAGTCCATGCTCAATGAGCAGTATTAAAATGAGTGAATGATCCAGGCTCAGCTTCAGCAGTTGCCTCCGCCACCACCATCCATGACTTCTCTGAGAAAGGCAAAGGAGCTGCTTTTTAGCCTGTTGTCACAATTTGAGCAGCCATATCTGGACAGTTTCTAACAGACACAGCACCCTTTTGCAGAAACTTCTGGAGATTTGGCAGAAGTGGCAGATGATTTTTTACCCAAATCTGGCTCAATCCCCGTGATGTGGAAGAAACCAGGCTGGACAGATTGTACTATTAACAGTCTCCAGCCTGCAGGGAATTCATGGTCTCCCAGGTGCAGTTGCCACAGTGACCACTGTGGCAGTAGCAACCTTGGCCATGGGCAGCTGCCAGGCAGCAAGCCAAAAGCAAACTGCACAGAGTCAAAGGGTCTGTAGAAACAAGCCTTTGTTTGTGCACAGTGAACAAAGGGCAGATTGAGCAAGCCTCCTCACATTGTCCATTCTTCCCTGAATGTGACAAGACCTGTCCTCAAAATGAGGACTCGGGGCTCCTCTCAAAGGGAAGCACAGAAAGCTCAATCGTCTATCAGGGAGGCCAGGTGCTCTGCCTGGGGCTAGGTGTTCTGGACAAAGAGGGTCATATTTCAGAACTCCAGGCCTCATTTTCTCTTCTTTCCCTTCCCTTCCCCTTCCCCCTCCCCTTCCTTCTTTTTCTTTCTTCCCTTCCCTTCCCTTCCTTCCTTTCCTTCCTTCCTTTCCTTCCTTCCTTCCTCCCTCTCTGTCTATATCTCTCCTCTCTTTCTGTCTCTCTCTCTCTCTCTCTCTCTCTCTCTCTCTCTCTCTCTTTTTGAGACAGGGTTTGTGTAGCTCAGGCTGTCCTGGAACTAAGTAGACCAGGCTGGCCTTGAACTCATGTACCTCCTCCTGCCTCAGCCTACTGAGTACTGGGATTATAGGCATGTACCACTATGCCCTGCTAAGGCCTCGTTTTCAAATGCAGGCTCAGCAGAAATATTGATTCCAGAAAGTGGTGGTACACACCTATAGTCTCAGCATGCAGGAGGATCACAAGACTGAGACCACAAACTCTGCCACACAGGGAGACCTTATCTCAAAAAACAAAACAATCACCAAAAAGCACAGGTACTGAAGTTGATGCAAGATTTGTTTTGGTGTTCTGGTGCATGGACATGGCTGAGGCAGGAGGATCGCAAGTTGGAGCAAGGGCCTGTCTGAAAACAATACACATGCCTATAGTTCCAACTACCTGGGAGGCTGAAGCAGAAGGATCATGTGATCCCAGGAGTTCGTGGCTAGCCTGGGCAACAAAGGGAGACCCTGTCTCAAACAAATAAACAACAGCAACAAAAAACAAGCCAGCCTGGGATTGCAAGGGCAATATGTGTAATTCCAATTAGGATTGGAGAACAGGAAGGATTGGGGAGGGTGGTTTGCTCCCCACTCTCTGCCTTAGCAACCCTGTTTGGCCAATCTTGGAAACAGATAAAGTTCCTGGGCAACAGCACACACCTATAATCCCAGCACTGGGGAGGGTGAGGCAGGAGCATCACTACTTCTAGGCCAGCCTGGGGTTACATAGTAAGTTCCAGGCTAACTTGGCCTACACAGTGAGACCCTGACTCAAAAGAAAATTCTGAAAACAGATGAACTGTAGTATTAAGTAGGGATGACAAGTTAAATTGGCCTATGGCAAGTGTTTTGTTTTTAGTTTGTTTTGGTTTTTGAGATAGACTCTCACTTTGTAGTCCAGGGTGGCCTCAAACTCGGAATCCTCTTGTCTCAGCCTCCCAAGTGTTGAGATGACTGTATTTCACATTGTAGTTACTGTTTTGGAAGGTTTCTCTTCTTTTTTTCCCGAGTACTGAAGAGTTGAACCCAGGGCCTCTTGCTAATACTGGGGGTTGAATCCAGGGCCTCACACATGCTAGGCAAATGCTCTGCCATTGAGCAGCACTCCTAGCCTCTTCTATTTTAAGACAGGGTCTTGCTGAATTGTGCAGGCTGCCCCTGACCCCAAACTCTTGACCCTCCTGCCTCAGCCTATTCGGAGTAGCTAGGATTACAGGCCTGTTGCACAGTGGTGGGCTGGAAGGTTTTTCTAAATCACCCATTGTGGGCACATGGCCATTTTTCTGGGAAACTCCGTATATTTTCTACATCTGTTCCTTTTGGCTATAGCCTTCAGTTTGCCTTTGCTCACAAAGGACAGCAATTCACGTTTTAAAATTCTTTTTGTAGGTGCCGGGGATGGAACCCAGGGCCTTGCACATGCTAGTTAAGAGCTCCACCACTGAGCCACATCCCAGACCCAAGCCCCAATTTGCCTTTATTATCCTGCTCTAGGCTATCCCAGTTCTTTCTAGAGTGTGCCACATTCTGACCTGTTGGGTATTTTTACTTGTGTCCCAGACCTAAATCAAACACTAATCATTACATGGTTGACTTACCAATTGGGAGTGATTTAGAAACAAATGTGTCTAAGACTCTGACTTCCCTTGTTAATTTTGTTGTTTTTGTATTTGTTTTTGAGACAAAGTCTTGCTATGGAGCCCACGTCAGCCTTGAGCTCATGATCCTCTTGCCTCAGCCTCCTGAGTACTGGGATTACAGACATGTACCACCACACTTGGCTTCCCTTGTTGATTTTGTATCTCAGGCCATTAAATAGGAAAAAGGTTCAGAATTCTCTGAAAACCATCTCTTTGAGAATATAGTTACCTGGAGAAAGTAGAGAGCTTTCTACCCAAGTCAGACACACTTGTAATCTGTAAACCAATGTTTTAGGACTAAAATGGGGGTCTAGGGATTGGGGATTTAGCTCAGGGGTAGAGCACTTGCCTTGCAAGTGCAAAGTCCTGAGTTCAGTCCTCAGCACCGAAAAAAAAAAAAAATGAGGGCCTTGACGTGAACTGGCTTCTTTGGAAATTAAAATTAACACATTCCTTTTTTTTTTTTTTTTCCGGTACTGGGGGTTGGACCCAGGGCCTCGCGCCTGCATGCTTTACAAGTGCTGGATCACTGAGCTGCACCCCCAGCCCAGTTTTTTTTTTACTTTTTGAGACAGGGTCTCGCTAAGTTACGCAGACTGCCTCTGGTCTGGAGAACTTGCGATCCTCCCGCCTCCACCTCCTGAGCTGCTGGGATTACAGGTGTGCACCACCACGCCCAGCAACACATTCCATTTGTAGGTAGAAACCTCCCTTCCTGTTGACTTGTATCACAAGTTCAGGGAAGTTTCTGGGGGTCTTCTCTAGAGCAAGGGTGAAAAAGACCTCACCACTAGAGTTCTCAATGTTATTAGCTTTCCCCCACCATGACAAATACCTGACATAATTAACTTGTTAAGAGAAAAGGTTTATTTTAGCTTACAGCTTTGAAGGTTCCAATCGATGATTGATTGGCTCCTTTGCTTTGGGCCTTTGAGAAAGCAGTACATCATGGTGAGTATGGGGTGGAAGAAAACTGCTCAGCTCATGAACCAGGAAACAACAGTGAGGAGCATGGGGTCCCAAAATCCCCTTCAAAGGCACAGTCCCAATGACCTAAGTACCACCTACTGGGCCCCATCTGCCAAAGAGCCATGGCACCTCCCGCTAGCATTTTCCTGGGCACCTATCCTTTAACACAGTGGTCCTCAACCTTTTTGGCACCAGTGACTCGTTTCATGGCACACAACTTTTCCACGGATCACTGATCTGACAAGAGATGGAGCTCAGGTGGTAATGTAAAATGTGAGTGGTGGGGAGCAGCTGTAAATACAGATGAAGTAGAGAAGCTGCTTGCCTACCATCACTCACCTCCTGCTGTGCAGCCCAGTTCCTAACAGGCCACAGACCAATACTGGTCTGTTGCCTAGGCGTTAGGGACCCCTGCTTTAACACATGGGTCTCTGAAGGATGTTCAAGATTCAAAGTAGAGCACTCACAAAGTTGTTTAGAGATACACCATTCCAGCTTCCATAGTGTCTGCTCAGGGAACAGATTTCATTTTTTTTCCAGCACTGGAAAGCTAAATTCAGGGGCCTTGTGCATGCTAAGCAAGGGCTCTACCACTAAGCTGCACCTTCAGCCCTTTTTTATTTTTCATTTTTGAGACAAGGTCTTGCTAAATTGCGCAGCCTGTCTCTAGCCTCAAACTCACAATCCTCCTGCCTCAGCCTCCCACATCGCTGGGGTTATAGGCATGTCCTGTGGCATCCAGCTCAGATTTCAGTTTCTTTTTCTTTTTCTTTTTTTTCAGTATATTGAGGTTGAACCCGGGGCCTCGCACATACTTTGCAATAGTTCTACCACTGAGCTGCACCCCTAGCCTATTTTTCATTTTTTTTTTCTGAGATAGGGTCTTGCTAAGTTATGCAGGCTGCCTCTGGTCTTAACCTTGTGATCCTCACACCTCAGCCCCCCAGGCTGCTAGGTTTGAAGGAGTGCACACTGCACTCAGATTTCATAGTTTCTATATTCTAAGACTGGACTCATGATTGGATGGGTTAACTTGTCCTGCACCTGGAGCAGGGAGGTAAGGCTGACAAATGAAATGCTTTCACCTCTACCTTAACTCACAGCTCAGTATACCACTTATGATCTCATCCTTCTAAGTATTTAAAATGGTTTTTATTATACCCTCAGTTCTAGTGAATACTGGGTTTGTTTCTAGTTTCCCTTCTGGTCCATCCATCTATCCTCCCATCCCTGCACCACAGGACAGCATTGCAAGGAGGACAGAGCAATTATCTCTCCATCTTCTCAAGGGCAGCTGCTTCAGCTCCTTCAGAACTGGTAATAGCCTGGGCGATGGGAGTGATCCCATGGATCAGTCTTCATCTGAGTCACTGGGGCCCATGTACTGGCAGACAGCATCATAGTGAAGCTCCACCACCTGATTCTCTCGCCGAAGTTGCACCAAAGCCCGGCTCCGTGCTCTGTCCCGTCCCACCAGATGTCCTACCTGGAAAAGGGGTGGGGTGCAGTGAGCAAGGCCAACCCAGACCTTGGGACATCCCTCGAAAGGCTCCAAATCCCCATTTCCAAGTCTGGGACTCACCCTTCCAGCCTGTGGTCCCAGAACCACCATCACAAGGTTGCCTTCATCCTTGGGAACCAGGGTCTCCAGCATGTCTTCCCTCAGGCCTGCAGATGAAGGAGAAGGGAATGAGGCCCATAGCAAGGGCCAGCCCAGTCCGAAGGGCTTTTGCCATATTCCCTAGAGCCAGTCTACAGCTTGTGGACAGAAGGATTCCCACTATAGCCACTTCTCAGGTGAGAAGAGCTAGGGAGCAGTTCATAGGAATAACCATAAGAAAGGGAGCACTTACATATGGTGGTGGTGGCAACGTTGTTGTTATGTGCTGTTGAGTCATGTCCGACTCATAGCGACCCTCATAGGGTTTTCAACGGCTGTTTTGGGATTGCCCTGGGAGTGGATTGCCACATCCTTTTCCCATTTTTGTGGTGCTGGGAATCAAACCTGCCACCTCAGAGACTGCAGAGAGGCACTCTGCCGACTGAGTTAAACCGCAGCCTGGTGGTGGCAATAGACACCGTTTATCGGGGGCATGTTCTTGGATCTGCCCTGCACTGGGAGTTCAGTATGCCCCGGGATGGCATCGGCCACCAGGGGGAGATGTTGTCACTTGCATGACAACTTGCCAGATGAGGGGAATGGGGCTCAGGTAATCACTCCCAGGGAAGAGTCTCATGTTCTGTAAGAGGATGCTGGGCCTTGCAAAGAACCTGAACTCTGCCCAGCCCCGCAGCTGTGCCTGGGCCTGGCTCTTGATCTTAAACCCCTCTGGATCAGCTGCCATGGTTCATACTCACCTTCTAGGATTCGGCCTTCATCTGTCCGACACACACAGGTATCTGGACTCAGGACATCTTCAATTGTCATCTAGGGAGATGGGTGAGGGGAATGTGAGCTGTTAGAGTTACAGGAGCCTGGTCTCTGAGTGAGGAAGGGGACTCAGGCTGCAGAGCTCGTACCTTGGTGTTGTAATACTGGCCACTTTTGTGCAGCTTGTCCACAAACCGTACCCGAAGGTCCCTGTGTAACCAGTGCTGAGTCCTAGAGGCTGCTTTCTCACTCTTGGCCAAAGGCCCATCTTGTCTGTGGAGAGGAGGCCAGCACCAGGCTTAGCTCTTTATCATGTGCACATTCCAAGCACCCTAGCTTTGCCTATGCTGTGAAACCTGCCCCTCTTGCCATTCCTAGTTCCTTCTACATGCCCGCCTTGCCTTGGCAGCCCTCCCTGACTGCCTGAGCCTCCCCGTGCCCTGCCTTCTTCCTCCAGCTCAGATGCCCAAGGTCTCACCGGTCTGGAGGGTGTTTCCGCTTCTTCTCTGAGTCTTCCCGCCGCAGGTCTTGATTCTGGAAGGCCTTCAATGACAAGGCTGGTCCATTCTGTTGCCCTAAGGAAGTTTTGCTCAAATGGCCTGTTCAAGGGGTTGTGGGGAGAGCCAGGGAAGAGCTCAGGGTCTCAATGCCCTGTCCTCCAAGGCCACACGTCAGCCTATGGCTACCTCCCTCCCACCAAAGTGCCCTTGATCCCCAGTCCACACTGAGGGCTCCCCAGAAGAGCTGCCTAGGGCACACTACAGAGCCCCAGAGAGCTGTCTGTGCCCATCAGCTGAAAAACTCTCCTATCTGTTTCCACCACAGCTGTTTTGCTACCCTCTTCCTTGGCCACACTCTAGCTCCAGGGGTCTTGATTCTTAGCTAATTTGTTTCCACATTGGATTCTTCTTCCTTATGTTGTGTTGTTGTTAGGTGCCGTTGAGTCGTGTCCGACTCATAATGACCCTCACAGGGTTTTCAATGGCAGATTGTTTTGGGATTGCCTTGGGAGTGGGTTGCCACGTCCTTCTCCCATTTTTGCCGTGCTGGGAATCGAACTCAGGACCTCAGAGACTGCAGGGCAGTGCTCTACCAACTGAGCTAAATCTCAGCCCAGCCTTCCTCCTTATAGAGAGGCTAAAGACCCAAGGGTGATAGATCAAACTTCTTTTTTTTTTAAAACAGTACTGGGGTGGGTTGAAACCAGGGCCTCTCACATACTTTGCAAGTGCTCTACCACTGAGCTGTACCCCTGGTCCCTTTTTTATTTTATTTTATTAATAAATTAGTTTTGTAGTACTTGGAAGTTGAAGGCGGGGCTTTGCATATACTTTGCAAGTGCTCCACCACTGGGCTGCGACATCAACCCATTTTTTATTTTTTATTTTGAGTCAGGGTCTCACTGAGTTGTGCAGGCTGCCTCTGGCCTCAAACTCATGCCTCTGCCTTGAGTCGCTGGGATTATAGGTGTGCACCATAGTATCTAGCTAGATCAACCTTCTTTCAACCAAACTGAATAAACTGGGCTCAGGGTGTGGCTCTGTGGTAGAGTGCCCACTTAGCATTCACAAGGCCCTTAGTTCCATCCTCAGTACCACCAAACAAACCAAAATTAATAAACTACTCATGTCCCTTCTCATCTCCTGACCTATGACTAGCAGTCACATATTGCCCTTCCCTCCAATTAAAAACCCATCCCAAGAGACAGGCTCTGCTCCCCAACCCCAAATGCTTCTTCAACTCCCCCAGCTATGCAAGAGGCTCACTCACTAGGATGCAAGGCGTTCTTGTCAAACTCCTGCTGGGAGACAGGCCGCAGGCAGTACTCACTAACAGTCACCATGTGGCTGCCCATGGCCAGGCGAACCATGGCTCGCACGTTGTCAGGATCGAGGCCTTCCACCTAAAGGTAGGGGGAAGGATCAGGCAAAGGTTGAGTGGACTCCAGTCACATTCCTAGGGCCAAGCTCTCAACCTCTTATTTCCAACAGGCTCAACCCCCTGTATCTCTCTCCTAGTAAGCTGTGACCCCTGATGGCTAGGACCAGGTCTGATTTTTCTGTCTCCTCTACTAAACAGTGATCCCTGAGAAGTGGGACCAGGCCCAGTTCCTGTGCTTCCCTCAGCAGATTGTGGGGCTCAAACATCCTTTAAGCATTTGATCTTTATGGGCCTTGTGGCCTATGGGGTTCTCTCCCTTTGGGTTGGGAACTGAGGTTCAGAAAGGCCCAGCAAATGGTCCTGGGTTACTTAGTGAGACAGTGGCCAGAAAGACTGGAACTCGAAGCCTTTCTTACCTTTTTTTTTTTTTTTTTTTTTTTTTGGTTTCCTAAGACAGTGTCTTCTTATATAGCCCAGGCTGTGGCAACCTTCTTGCCTTAGCCTCTGGAGTGCTGGGATTACAGGCATGTGCCACCATGCCCAGCTCAACTTATACCTTTCTCCCCCAAACCCAGTTATTATTCTTCCCTATGCCCCGCAAATGAATCTTCCCTTTTACCTGTCTTGGGCTCTGGGGATATCTTGGTTCTTTACCTTTCCATAGAGGCCTCGGTGAGGGCCAGAAAGGACCACCACAGCTCCTCCAGGCACTAGCCCTTGAGGCTGGTCTTTATCCTTCTCTTGCTCCCCATCTGACCTCGGTAGGTGGTAGGAGCTGGTGGAAGTCAAGGCCTGGGCCTCGGTCAGGTTGGCACCCAGCCCTAAGCCCTTGGGCCTCAGTGAGTTGACACGGGGCTTCACCACTCTGTAGAGAGGAATATGGGCTTGTGGAGGATGTGACAGTTTTCAGTGTTGCATTCCCTTCCCTGCCCTCCAAACCCACCCTGTTAAGATTTTCAAGAATGCCTTTTCTGACCTCATATTTGGATTGCTTATGACAGACAAGGGCTGGGATTTAGCTCAGTTGGTACAGCGCTGCTCTGCAGTCTCTGAGGTCCTGAGTTCAATTCCCAGCACCGCAAAATGGGAGAAGGACGTGGCAACCCACTCCCAAGGCAATCCTGAAACAATCAGCCAATGAAAACCCTATGAGGGTCGCTATGAGTCTGACTCGACTCCATGGCACCTAACAACAACAACAACATGACAGACAAACATGGCAATTTCTTTTTCATTCTTTTTTTGTGTGTTCTAAGGATCAAATCCAGAGCCTCATGCATGTTAAGCACACTTTCTACCACTAAGCTACTGCCCCAGTCCCCCAGACAGCAATTTCATTTGTTGTGGTGGTAGTGGTTATTGTTGTTAGGTGCTGTCAAGTCATGTCTGACTCATAGCGACCCTTATAGGGTTTTCAATGGCTGATTGTTCCAGGATTGCCTAGGGAGTGGATTGCTATGTCCTTCTCCATTTTTGTGGTGCTGGGAATCGAACTTGGGACCTCAGAGACTGCAGAGCAGTGCTCTACCAACTGAGCTAAATCCCAGCCCAATTAATATGTTGCAAATACCATCTATTACATAGTATCTACAGTGGGGTCTAAGTCAGGTCCCTATAACCAAAATATATTAATATTTCTACAGAAGAAATCATGAGTATGCACACCAAGCAGAGGAAATTGACTACAGAATGTTCAAAACCAATTATAGTCACATTTAGCTGCCAAATGGCTTATGGAAATAAGTTTGCTTTTTCAGAATTTCTTGGAGTGTGCACCTCCAAAGATGGAATTTTTATTTTTATTTTTATTTTTATTTTTGCAGAGCTAAGGATGGAATCCAGGGCTTTGTATATACTAGGGAAGTGCTCTACCACTGAGCTACACTCTGAGCCCAAAGTAAGGATTATAAGTCTGTTTGATAGCAAATGTTTTAGTTTTTGCTTATTGTGGGCCACGGCTTACTGTCATGCTTCCTAAGTATCATTTCATTCAACTTTTTGTTATTTGTTTGTTTTGAGACAAGGTCTTGCTGTTCAGCCCAGGTTGGCTCTGAACTTGTGTTGATCCTCTTGCCTTAGCCTCCTAAGCGCTAGGATTACAGGCATGAGCTTCCATGCCCAATTGGAGCTGTTTTTTTCTTTGTTTTGTTCTATTTTCTGGTACCAGAGATGGAACCCAGAGTCTCTCACATGTTGGGCAAGCACTCTACCAATGAGCCATATCCCCAGCCCTGACAGCATTTGGAATAGTAGTGGAAGGAAGGACTGATGAATGGGTCGGGGTAATAGTGTCCTCCCTCTCTGCCTGGATGGTTCTGGGTTGGTGGTAACCATGGAAGTCTTGCTCCTGCCCACCTGACTACACCCTCACCCCTAGCCCAGAACTCACTGATTGAAGGTGCGGCCGATGCCCTGGCCGGGTTTCCAGCCCATGCCCCGCAGCATGGCCAGTCCATAGGCCTCCACAGGGACTGCCTCATAATCTGCTTCCTCTGGCACCTACAGGTTCAGGCAAGAGAAAGAGGTGAGGCTTTGCAGTGCCCTTGCTGTTGCCCACTGGGTGACCATCTGTGCTTCTGGCCCTTGACCAGTCAGCTCACTGAGTTTAGGTTTCCTCTCACCATCTCTCACTTAACTCCTCCACATTGTCTTTCAACATTGTCTTACAAAGCACCTATTCTATGCCAAATGGATAAAGCAGCGACTAACACAGACAACCCTGCCCTTGTGGAACTTATGTTCTAGTTGTCAAGACACACAACAAACTGAATTCAGGAAACATGATACATCATGTGGTGGTAAGTTCTATGAAGAAAAGTGAAGTCGTGCTGGGCATGGTGGTGTGTATCTGCAGTCCCAGGTACTTGGGAGGGTGAGGTGGGAGGATGGTTTGACTCTAAAAATTTGAGACCAGCCTGGGGGACACAGGGAGATTCCACCTCAAAAGAAATAAAAAAGCAGGTTAAGGGAATGTAGAGGGATGGAGAAGGAATGCCACAGAGGTGACACTTAAGCAGAGACAGGAGATGACAGAGGGAACTGTAAGGACATGAGAAGGAAGAGTATTCCAAGCACTGATGGTTCTAAGAGCAAAGGCCCTGAGGCCGGGCAAGACTTGGTATGTGTGATGAGTATTATGAAAGTCAACATGACTGAAAGAGATGCAGAAGCAGAGTAAGGCCAGTGAGAGATTAATAAGGAGAGCTGGGCACCATGGTGCATGCCTGTAATCCCAGTGACTCAAGAGGCTGAGGCATGAAGATTGTGAGTTTGAGGCCAGAGGAAGCCTGAGCAACTTAGCAAGACTCTGTCTCAAAAATAAAAAAGGGCCTGGGGGTGCAGCTTGGGGGTAGAGTACTTGCCTCACATGCACAAGACCCTGGGTTTAACTCCCAGTACTGCAAGAAAAAAAGAGAGACTAATGAGGAGAGCTGCTAAACAGTCTCTGAGGTCCCAAGTTCAATTCCTAGCACCGCAAAAATGGGAGAAGGAAATGGCAACCCACTCCTAAGGCAATCCCGAAACAATCTGCCATTGAAAACCCTATGAGGGTCACTAGGAGTCGGACACTACTTGATGGCACCTAACAACAACACAGCCATTGAAAACCCTATGAGGGTCGCTATGAGTCAGATACCAACTTGATGCGCCTAACAACAATAACAACAATGAGGAGAGCTGGGCAGGAAGCAGAGGGCCTTGATTCAGGTGGGAGCCACAAGAAGGACTTATGAGAAAGTTAATGCAATAATACAGACGAGAAATGCTGGTGCCTCAGCCCAGTGTGCTGGTAGTGGTGATGGTGAGAAAAGATCAGATTCTGGCTATACTTTGAAAAGGGAGATGATGAGGTTGGACTGACAGAGTATATACAGGGCATAAAACAAAGAGGGGAGTCAAGGCAGGATGCAGTGGCACAAGCCTGTAATCCCAGCAACTTGGGAAGCTGAGGCAGAAGGATCACCAGTTTGAGGCCAGAGGCATCCTACATAATTTTCAAGACCCTGTCCTAAAATAAAAATTTTAAAAGGGGCTGTGGGTGCAGCTCAGTTGGAGAGCACTTGCAAAGTATGCACAAGGTCCTAAATTCAACTCCCCAGTACCACAAAAAAAAAAAAAAAAAAAAAAAAAGGGTGGGAGAATCAGAGATTATTCTAAGATTTTTAAGCTGAGTAAGAGGAAGGATGGATGGAACTGTGATCAATTGAAATGCCAAGGGCTACAGAAGGAGGCATGTAGAAAGGAAAATTAGAGAAATGAAGCCAAAGCTGGAAATAGGGTAAAATATGAAGTGAGGGCTAGAGAGGTAGCTCAGTGGTACAGCACTTGCCTCGAGTGTGTGAGGCCCTAAATTCCATCCCTACACTACAAAGAAAAAAAGAAAAAATACAGTGCTGTGAGGTTCTTATATAGATAGATAGATAGATAGATAGATATAGATATAGATCAAAGAAACCAGAGCACATCTGAAGCTAATGAGAATACCTCAATTGAAAGAAAAGTGGTCTGTAGGAGAACAAGGCTTGAAGAAGCACTCTAATAAATTTATGAATAAAGAGGTGAAAAGTTGAGTCCATAGGTATGAAAGACAGATTTTGGTTATTCCTATGGTCATACCTCTCATCTCTCTTATTGTTACCTCTTTCTTTTACAATTGCTCCACACATACCACAAGTTGCCTCACTGACTAAGGCATACCACGCTGATTGCCTGCCTCTGTGCCAACACTTGAGGTGTTTCTGCTGTTAGGATTACTCACTCTGCTCTGCTCTTCTCATGAAAAACTACCCAGCCTTCCAGGCCTCGCCCCTGTCACTCCAATCTACCTCATCCTCTCTACCTGGGACTATTGGTCCCCTTGCTTCCACCTTCATTTACGAGCCTGTTCTGCTAACAGCACCCAGAGGGATACTGTCAAATCACAAGTCACAACTCTTCTTTGCTCAGGGCCTGCCATGGCTGTCATCTCACTCAGAATAAAAGCCCAAGTCTTCCCCATAGCCCACAAGGCCCTGCTTGGTCTTGGTCTAGTCCCTCTGCCTTCATCTACTGCCTTACCCCCCACTCATTCCACTTCAGCCACTTGGTCCCTTTAGTGCTCCTCAAGCACTACAGGGGAAGAAAAAAACAGAAAGAAAAAGAAAACAAAAACAAAAGCCACTCCAGGCAGGGTGTACTTTTATGGCCTTCACATTTACTGTTTCATTTGCTCTCCATCTCATTCAGTTAATCCCAGAATTCAAGTACTTTTTTCATACCCTAGTATCTATTCACTAACACTTCTAAAAAAGGATAGTAAGAGGAAAGGTTAAGGCAGCAAGCCTCCGGGACACACTCGCGTTTTCCCTGCTATGTGCTGGAAGGCAAGCCAGGCACACAGGGCAGAGGGGCTAGGGCAAGTGGGGGGCAAAGGGGCAGCTCACTGTCTCAGCCTGGGGTTCGCTGTCTGCCCCTCCTCCGTTGGGAGTGCATCCTTTCTGGATCATGGGGATAGCAAGCGTGGGGTCAATACCCGCATTCTCTCTTTCTTCCAGAGATTTCTTGGACTCTAAAGAAGAATGGGAGTAATGAGGTCACACATTATCCTTCCACCTTCTTCCCTTTCTTTTACTGGGTCAAGGCAAATGGGGAGTTGTCACTCACCCTCAATGAGCTCCTTTACAGCCTGGGACAGCACACCATCCATTAAGGCTTCAGTACCTGTGGATGGCCCAGGGGTTTGGGCGAGTGGTTGCCTGCGATAGCCATTCTGAATTAATGGGATGACCAGTTCCTTGGGGGTTTCTGGGGGCTTCACACTGATTGGGAAAGGAACAGAGTAGTGGGTTAGGAGCCAACTCCTTCATACAGAGAAAAGACAAGAGACAAACTCATTCCCAGCCCTTGGACCACATCCTACGTTCTGCTGTCTGGCTCTTCCGTCTCTGATACTGCATGCCTTGTATTCTTTCCCATAGTTCCCCTAATTGCGTTTTTTTTTTTTTAGACGAAGTCTCATATCCCAGGCTGGCCTTGGACTCAAGATCCTCCTGCCCACATCTCCTGAATCCTGGGATTACAGGCCATGTTACCACACTTGGCTCATTTCTCCAACTTAAATTTGTCTTCCAGGAATCATTCCTAGGCCCTCGTCCACAATGACCTATAAATCACCATCTTTAGCCCAGATTCTCCTCGGCTCCAGGCTCCAGAACTGCCTTTTAGGTGGCTGATTCTCTTCTGGAAGTCCCTCCCTTGGGCCCTTCAGATTCTCCCTTCCTAATTAAACGGATGATGGCCTCCCTCAACTGAATCTGCCTCTCCATCCCATTCTCCATATCGGAGAAGCCCCGCCATTTCAGTTCAGACAGATTCTGTCATTTTCCTCTCCTTTGCCTTTCGCAGAACGCATAGAACTTTAGTGTCCCCAAGTCAATTTCCCCACCTCTCTTACAAACTCCCGCCTTCTCTCCTCCATAAATTTCCTCAGGCTGTTTCAGTCTTTACAGATCACTGTCATCAGGACAAATAACTCAAGATCCACCCTCCCGCTTGTGCCTAAGGCACTGATTTCCAAGGGATAAAAGACCCAGCGCTTCACCTCTGCAGCTCCCTCCCTTCTACTGTCTTCAAAAAATCCTTCTCCTCTGAGGCTGGCTCCTCGCCGTCTCCTCGGTCCGCCAACCGTCTCCGCGTGGACGTGCGAGTGAAGCCGAATGAAATTGGGACAGCTGAAGCTGCAGTTGGCTGCAAAACACCATCTTCGGCTTCAGCCATCTTGCCCCGGTTCCCAGGCTGGCGCGCTGCTTGGTGGGAAGTTTAGTTTGGGTTCAGTTCGCTAGGAGCCAGCGAAAGAACAAAAGAACTACATTTCCCTTAAAACACTGCAGTATTGTCAACGGAAGGCCGACAGGTGGTCGTGGGAAACAGAGGTCGCTTTTTCAAACTTCACAGGAAAACACCCCGCTGAGCATACCGGGAAATGTAGTTCTCGGGGACGTAGGCGTCCGGAAGGTCGATTTATTCTTACCAGGTATTCATTTCTTCCTGTGCTTGACAAATAGCTATCGAGCGCCTACTTTGTGCGCCTTACTGTGCTCTACTGATGTAGGAAGTGTAGAGAAAATAAATTGTTGAAAAACTCAGACCAGGCGCCGTGGCGCAAGCCTTTAATCCCAGCCACTCGGGAGGCGGAGTCAGGACAATCGCAGGTCACCGGCAAGAGGCAGCCAGCGCAGTTCGGGAAGACTCCGTGTATCAAAAAAAAAAAAAAAAAAAAAAAAAAAGGGACTGAGGATTTAGCTCAGTTGGGAGAGTGCTTGTTTAGCATACACTGAGGCCCTGGATTCGATCTCCAGTACTGCAAATAAAGATTTAAAGAAAGGCTGAGGGTGAAACTCAGTGGTATAGCTCTGGCCTACCATGCACAAGGCCCTGGGTTCAACTCCTGGTACCCGAAAAAAAAAAAAAAAATCCAAATACACAGCGGTTCGGGGACCGGAATCTACCCAGCTGGTGGACAGTAGTTGAGCTGAAAGTGCACACCCTGAGGCTGCTGTGAGTAATGGAGGGTTGAAGTAAAAACCTAGCTCTCCCCAAAAGGCTGCGCAGTGGAACTCAGGGAAGCAAGATGGGGCCGGGCGACTCTGGAGGTGGCAGGAGGATCTCGAGTTCAAGGCCAGAGGGAGCCTACACAATTAGCAAGAGCCTGTTTCAAAACAAAAAATAAAAAAATGGGCTGGGGGATGAGGAGGAGGAGGCCCCAGATTCAACACTCCCTCCCCCACATCCCCTACGAACACTCCCTACCAGTAGTGAAAAAATCAGGACTGGACAGAAAAAAAAAATCATTGAATGCTAGTTGTGTAGATGCATATGATAATAAATAATAGAAAATGATGCTTGGGCTGGGATTTAGCTCAATTGGCAGAGTGCCTCCCTGCACACTCTTAAGACCTGGGTTCAATTCCCAGCACATTAAAAATGGGAGAAGGATGTGGCAATCCACTCCCAAAGCCATCTTGAAACAATCAGCCATTGCAAAACCTCTGAGGGTCTCTATGAGTTGGACACAACTCTAGAGCACCTAACAAGTGATGCCTATTGATGTACCTGGAGTTTTAAACCAGGGACCTCAGCAAGCTCCACCACTGAGCCGCACACCCAGCTCCTTTTTTTATTATTTGAAGCAGGGTCTTACCAAGTTGTGCAAGGCTGCCTCTGTCTGCAAACCTCTGATCCTCCTGTCTCAGCTTCCCAAGGAGCTGGGATTATAAACATGTGGCAGAACACCAGGCGTTTTTTTGAGACAGTCTGGCTATGTAACTCAGGCTAACCTCCAACTGGTGATCCTTCTGCCTCTGCCTCCCTAGTACTGGGATTACAGGTGTGTGTATCAACGCCCAGTGATGATAGGCCCTTCTAATCATATCATATCAAGGGGTTTATGATGTTGCTGTCTCATTATTCTTAAAACTTTTTTTTTTTCAGCACTCCAGGGTTGAGCCCAGGACCTTGCACATGCTAGGCAAGTGTTGCATCAGTTAGCTGCACCCATAGCCCCCCTCTTTTTTTATTTTGAGTCAGAGTCCTGCTAAATTATGCAGGCTGCCTCTGGCCTTAACTCATGATCCTCCTGCCTCTGCCTTCTGAGTTTCTAGGATTACAGGCCTGTGGTAAAACACTTGAATATTGTAAAAACGTTTTAAGATTTGTTTTTTTGTTAGCTAGGTTTTTTTGTTTTGTTTTTGAGACAGGTTTTCACTTTGTTGCTCAGCCTTGCCTTGGACTTGCTTATGTAGCCCATGCTGGCCTTGAACTCACCATCCTCGTGCCTCAGCCTCTGGAGTACTGGGATTACAGGCATGCACCACCACACCAAGTTTATAATTCACAAATGTGAAATTTGATAAAAAAACTTTGTATATCCCAGAAGCTCAATGCTCTCTAAGTAGAATAAACACAAAGAGATCCACACCCACACACGATAGTCAAAGTCTTAAAATCCAAGGAGAAAATCTTGTAAGCACAAAGAGAAAAATAACTTGTCAAATACGACAGAATCCCATTAAAATTAAAAACTGACTTCTCATCAAACAATGGAGTCCAGAAGACAGTTAATATCATATTTAATGGTGAAAGACTGAATACCTTCCATCTGAGATTAGGAATCAGTCATTGAAAATCCTATAAGTAGTTGAGAAGCACTAACAATACTGTTTCACCTGTGGTACTAGGGTTGCTCTGAGTTAGACACCCACTTGAGGGCACCTAACAACAACAACAAAGATTAGGAAGAAAACAAACAAGAAGCTGGGTGTGGTGGCCATCAACTCTGGAGGCTGTGGCAGGAGGATTGCAAGTTTGTGCCCAGAGGCAGCCTTCGTAATTTAGCAAGACCATGTCTTAAAAAAGGGGGGTTCAGGGTACAGGGATGCGGCCCAGTGGTAAAATACTTGCTAAATATGTGTGAGGCCCTGATTCAACTCCCAAGTACTGGAAAAAAATTAAAAAGAATGTTTTCTCTTACGCTGGGTCAGGGCTTGAATAACAAACCCCAGGTCCTAAATTTAGTTTCCAGCATGATGGTGTATGTGGGGGGGGAGGGTGGTGAATCTGCTCTTGCTACTTGTATTCAATATTGTACTTAAAGTTCTAGTCTGGGGAGCCCAGCGCAGTGGTGCACGCCTGTAATCCCAGCAGCTCAGGAGGAGGAAGCAGGAGGATTGCAAGTTGGAGATCAGAGGCAGTCTGCGTGATTTGGTGAGATACTGTCTCAAAAAGTAAATAAATGGGCTGAGGCCAATTTTAATAGTTCGGGAAATAATTATAATAATACCAATAATACCAAAGAATGGTAATAATACAAATGGGCTAGAAAATTCATGTAATATTACTGACATATATAGATCACTACAGACAATTTCGACCTTAAACATAATTGGGATCCAAGGATATATAGAAAAATGTTCCCACAAAAAGACATACAAGTGGAAGAGAGTCCTTTGGTGGTGCACAAGAGGGTAAGGGGGAAGTTATCTGTGCAATGTACAATGAAACACATATATGGAAATGTCACAATGGAATGCATGTCAGAATGAAACACATTAAGTTGTACCTTAAAATTTTCCAATAAAAAAAAAAGAAAACCCTATGAGGATTGCTATGAGTTGGACCAACTTGACAGCACCTAACAACAACAAAGTTCCTACCAATCATATTTCAAGAAAAACAACTGGCTGGCATATGCTGTACCAGCTAGTGGAAACCAATATAACTGCACGTGGGAGGGTGAGCGGAGAAGGGACTGAAAGCAAGAGAAGGTTCTTGTTTTAATTAAAATTCTATACAGTTACTAAGAGTGGAATATTCAATAAAATATAATAAACAATCCTTTGGACAAAAAAAAAAAAGGGCTGAGGGTGCAGCTCAGTGGTACAGCACTTGCAAAGCATGCAAGCGCAAGGCCCTGGATTCAAACCCCAGTATAACAACAACAACAACAACAACAAAACATGTTCCAGTGTGGGCAATTAAGCAAGAAAATGAAACAAAAGGCATCCAGATTGGAAAGGAAAAAATGAAGCTATGTCTATTTGCAGATGGCATCATATAGAAAAAAATTAAGAAATCTAATAAGCTGTGAGAGCCAGTAAACAAATCTGCCAAGGTTACAGGATAGAAGACCAATATAAAAATATCATTTGGTGGTGTTGCACACCTGTAATCCCAGACACTTGAGAGGCGGAGGCAGGAGGATCCTAGAGGTTCAAGCCTGCGGAATTTAGTGAGACCCTATCTCAAGATAAAAAATAAAAAGTGGCCTGGGGGTGTAGCCCAGTGATAGAGCACTTGCAAATTATGGGTTCATCCCTGAAGTACTGCAAAAAAAAATTAAATAAATAAAAATTAAAACTTTTGCCAGTCATGCGGGCACATGCCTATAGTCCCAGTTATTCAGGAAGCTGAGGTGGGCTTACTTGAGTCCAGGAGTCCAAGACAAACCTGGGCCACATACAGTTTGACATTTCCTTAAAATACCGGGCGCGGTGGTGCACGCCTGTAATCCAAATCCCAGCAGTTTGGGAGGCAGAGGCAGGAGGATCGCAAGTTTGAGACCAGAGGCAGTCTGCATAACTTAGCGAGACCCTGTCTCAAAAAGTAAAAAAATGGGCTGAGGGTGCAGCTCAGTGGTCCAGCACTTGCAGAGCATGCAAGCACAAGGCCCTGGGTTCAAACCCCAGCACCAAAAAAAAAAAAAAAAAAGTTTAGAGTTACCATATGACCCAGCAATTCTACTCCATCATAATGAAAGCATGTGTCTAGTCAAAATTTTGTACATAGATATCCAGAGCAGCATCGTTCATAATAGCCAATAAATGGAAACAATCCAAATGTCTACCTACTGAGTTGTTGTTAGGTGCTGTCAAGTCGGTATCTGACTCATAGTGACCCTCGTAGGGTTTTCAATGGCTTACTGTTTTGGGATTGCCTTGGGAGTGGATTGCCAGGTCCTTCTCCCATTTTTGCGGTGCTGGGAATTGAACTCGGGAACTCAGAGACTGCAGCGCAGTGCTCTGCCAATTGAGCCAAATCCCAGCCCACCTCCTGAAGAATGGATAAATAAAATATGGTATTTCCATACAACTGAATATTAGTTGGGAATAAAAAAGAATGAGTGCTGTATTGCTAGCACTTAGGGGGCTGAGGAATGAGGATCATGAGTTCGAGGCCAGCCTGAGCTACATAGCAAGACCCTGTGTCAAAAACCCCCCAAATCAAAACCAAGCAAACAAAACCATAAACAGATAAAAAGGAATGAGGTACTGGCACAAAGTACAACATAGAACCTAAAAAACATTGTCCTTGATGAGGAACTCACAGAAGAGCACGTAGTGTATGATTATACTTTTAGGAAACAAGAGTAAGCAAATCCACAGAGGTAGTATATTAGTTATCTTATAGGGCTGAGGGGCAGACTTGGCGAATGGGGAGTGACTGCTAAAGGTTATGGGGTTTCTTTTATGGGGGCAAAAATATGCTACATTTACATTGAGATGATGATTACCCAACTCTGTGAATGTAGTAAAACCAATTAAACAGTTTAAATGAGTGAATTGTATGGTATATGTACATTTTATATATAAAATTTCTTAACATAGCTGTTAAAAAGCTATTAAAAGATTGCAATTTATTATCTACCATTACCTTGTGTATTTTGAACAAATCACGTTTCTTACCCTCCCCCCCTTTTTTTGAGACAGGCTCTCACTGTGTAGCCCAGGCTAGCCTGAAACTCACTATGTAGGCCAGGTTGGCTCAAATTCACATCCGTCCACCTGTGTCTGCCTCCTGAGTGCTAGGATTACAGGTGTGCACCACCACAGCTACAAATCTTGTTTCTACAAAATTTAAAAGTCACAGGGGGAAGCTGAGCGCCATGGCACCGACCTGTAATCCCAACAACCCCAGAGGCTGAGCCAGAAGGATGGTGAGTTTAAGGCCAGAGGCAGCTTGCACAATTTAGTGAGACTCTGTCTCAAAAATAAAAAAGGGGCTGGAGGTACAACTCAGTGGTAGAGCACTCGTCTAGCATACACAAGGCCCTAGGTTCAACCTCCTAGTAAGGAAAAATAGTCATAGGGATTTGGGGTATAGCTTAATGGTATAGCGATGGCCTAGCACCAGGGCCTTGCACCAGGGCCTGGGTTTGATCCCCAGCATGGCATAAAACATCATCATCAACAGCAACAACAACAAAACTGTAGCCATTAAATCATTTTTGGTGTAGCTCAGTGGTACAGTATTTGCCTAGCATATGTTAGGCCATAAACTTGATCCCCAGCACGGATAAATAAAGGAATAAAAAAAGTCAGAAAGATGTAGTTACAGGAAAATACAGCGTACACAATTTGGATTCTATACTGAGGGTCTGATTTTCAAAATATGAATGTATTACTTTAATTTGTGGTATTTGGGGGTTAATCCTAGGGCTTTGAACATACTTTACAAGTGCTCCACCACTGTGTTGTACCCCCAACTAACTTTTTTATTTTTTATTTTGAGTAAGGGTTGCGTTAAATTACACAGGCTTCCTCTGGCCTCGAACTCAAGATCCTCCTGCCTCAGCCTCCAGAGTCACTGGGATTACAGGCATGCGCTTGTAGCTAAGCTTTTCACAAAGAGTAAACAGATAGTAGCAGAGTCACACTTGAACCCAGGTAGCCTGGGTCCAGAGCTTGGAATTTTACCCTATTCCTGATACTGATTCAGAGCTTGTGCTAGATTCCTCGCCTAACCTTGTCCAATGCCCTCCTTCCACTCCCATCCTCCTCCATAAGCCTCCTCAACCTTTCGGCCCCCAAGGTTGACTAAGGCAGTCTCCAGGACCATTGAGTGTTCACTGCTCCTCAAAGTAGTCAGAATTGTTACACCTTATTAATATTAGTGTTTACCATGCTAGGACCTCTGCGGGTCCTCATGCTAGGACCAAAGGGGTCTTGGAGTGAGCTCCTATCCATGACATTATTGTCCTTAAGGGTCCAGCATGATAACGACTAGTGAAAGAAAAGACTGAGAAACTGGTTAAGGAGTCATCACAAAAACTACCGATACTGTGCCCATTAATTTAACATTCTACTCTTATTGAAATAACATCATCTGCAATTTAACTATTTCAGCACAGCCCCCTCAAATAATCCTCAAGCCTCCGAGTTCTTAACAAATACTCTGGTGTCAGCCCTTTGAGTAATCCTCCAGACCTCCTTTTTGTTAGGTGCCATCGAGTCAGTATCTGACTCATAGCGACCCGAAGTACAACAGGTGAAACACTTTTGTCAGTGCTTCTCTGCTATTCATAGGATTTTCAATGGCGGAATGATTTTTGGGAGTAGGTTACTGGGTCCATCTCCCACCAGACCTTCTTACCTGCAGCTAAAAACTCCCTGAGACCCACCCTGGAGGTTGCTATCCCAGGATTTGGCTCCTGAATACACAGGCCCCGCCTTTCAATTACCCTCTAAAACTCATCCCATTCCTCCCATTTCAAGCTCTGGCCCCATGCACTCAGCGCTTCCACCCCACCCTGGCACTCCACACCCGCCCCCTTGCCTGGTGAGTACCCGCCCCACCACTCTCCAGGATGCGCCTCCACAGCAATGACATCGGAAGCCCCGCAGGCCCAGATAACCATCCAGCCCAGCACCCTCAACAATCTTCCGGCGCTGGCCTTTCGCAATAACCGTAAAGGAATAAACAGAGATAACCCCAGGGCCCTGTCCACTCAAAGCACCCTCGGAGCCCCGCCCTCCAAAATCACACCCCCTTGTCCCCACCCAGGGGCGGAACTAACAAATCCCGGCCCGCTGCCTCTCAACCCAGCTCCTTCCCGCCCCCACACGCACCCTCCTTGGGGCGCAGGCGCAACGTGGCTCCCGCCCTCCGTACCAGCGCTGACACGTCGGCCGCAGCTCGGGCCGCCAGGGGGCGCGCGTCCAGCCGCGCCAGGAGCTGCCTGGCGCTGGGGC
>VMDO01002310.1:0-172344 GCA_007922755.1 Pedetes capensis
TTTTTTTGCATGTGCTCCACCACTGAGCTGCACCTCCAGCCCTTTTTAAATTTTTTATCTTGAGGCAGGATCTTACTAAATTACACAGGCTGCCTCTGGCCTCGAACCTGCAATCCTGCCCCCCACCCCCCCAAAGTTGCTAGGATTACAGGTGTCTGCCATCACACCCAGCTGAGAAGATTTTTAAAGACACCATTGGAGCAGATCACCTGTTGGTTTTAAAAAGTGGTTGCTCTTTGCTCATAATAACCACTTTCCTGGGGACTTTTCCTCGGCATTTGAGTATAAAGAGTATGCATTTTTAAAGCTGTCCAAATGCCTATTTATGCAGCAGACCATAACTCCTCTCCATAAACTGCTATGCTTTATCAAATAAATGATACACATTTAAAAACCTGACTGAAGGGGCATTTACCCAAGAGACTGTTATTGTGTTTGTGGTTTTGTGTGTGTGTCGGGGGGAGGGTTGGTTTGTGTGTGACCTTATGGTTCATTGGGTAAATAATATCTTTTAAACAGTTTTTAAATAGACACGTCTAGCAAGATGCCATTTTATCAATCTTACACACTCACACCTTACAGAGGGGCTCTTTTAGGTAATTTTTATTTTAACTTTTACATCAAGATACTGGCACTTTACTTAAAGGTGTAAAAAGGATCAATTCTTATAATACTGAGTATGCACCAGGGTTTTAGGACCTTATTATCATTATTATTATTATTTGGCAGTGCTGAGGCTTAACCCAGGGCTTCGTACATGCTGGGCAAACACCACTAACTATATACCAGCCACTTTTTTTCTGATTAAAATATTTTCTTAGCCGGAGCACCGTGGCACGTGCCTGTATTCACAACTGCTTGAGAGACTGAGGTAAGAGGATCTCAAGTTCAAGGCTAGAGGCAACCTGTGGAACTCAGACCCTGTATCAAAATAAAAAATTAAAAAGGGGTGAGGGTGCAGCTTAGTGGTGGAGGCATATGCTTAAGGCCTTGGATTCATTCCCCAGGACAAAAACAAGCAAACAAAACTCCAAACAAACAAAACCTTTCTTGTATCCGTACTTACTTTTTCTTCTGTACTAAATTTGAGGGACTTTTGCCTTTGAGGTAATAGACCCTAGCCCCCTTCTGTGAAGATGCTGGCTTATTTTTGGAAAAGATGGAGACATTGGAATATTGTAGAACAAGGGGATTTATTTGGATATGATTGTGGAATGGAAGAACGTCTAGTAGGGCAGGGGGTATGTCAACATGAGTTATGTGACTCGTGTGTGTGTGTGTGTGTGTGTGTGTGTGTGTGTGTGTGTGTGTGTGTGGTATTGAGGGTTGAACCCAGGGCCTCGCGCTTGCATGCCCTGCAAGTGCTGGACCACTGAGCTGCACCCTCAGCCCATTTTTTTACTTTTTGAGACAGGGTCTTGCTAAGTTACTCAGACTGCCTCTGGTCTCCAACTTGTGATCCTCCACCTCCTGAGCCTCTGAGATTACAGGCATGCGCCATGCCCGGCTAGTCATTGTGACTCTTATAGGAAATGTAACTAGGGACAAAGCACGGACATGGGGTACCAGCTGAGGGGAAGAGGAGAATTTGGTGAATTGCCAGGATGATTAGAGCATCACTACCTGAGATCCAGGTTCTCACATGGGTCAGGGTTCTCAGTTGCAAACAGGACCCACTAAAACCAGCTTAAACACAAAGGAGTTTAACATAGGTGTTAATTGGTCCACAGAATCTTCAGGAAGGCCATACAGGCTTGGGAGTCATCCACGTACAATACAGCCATGGATAGTGCAGCCAGGGAGAAATGAATTGTACTTCAGAAGAGCAATCTCCAAGTGTGTTCCCTGACTAGCAGCATCTGCATCATGTGGGAATGTGGTCAAAATGCGCATTCTCAGACCACATCTCAGACCTACTGGATGAGAAACTCTGGGGGCAGGGCCCAGTAGTCTGTGTTTTAGCAGGCTTTCCAGTTGATTCCAATGTACAGTGAGGTTGCAGACCTCCACCTTTGATTCTAGCAGAAGCACCTCTGCTGCTGCTTCCCACTTTTGGCACCTACATGATTAAACACAGGATGCCCCAACACAGAAGAGCCAGCTGGGTCTGCTAGCGTGTTTACTAGAAGACCTCATCTCTCTGCATGTGGTCGCTGCCTCACTTCTAGCTTGAAGACTCCTGAAAGTCACACTAGAGGTAATCACAGAACCGTATTACGGGCTGACACCCCCACTGCAGAGGATGCCATGAGACGTAATTTCACTTTCCAGACTGTAGTGCAGTGTAAGCTAGCAATGATTGAAATGGATATAGAGAAAGTCAACCTCCATATCTGCCATTGACCTATGTCATTGACCTATGTCCATGGACCTATGCCTGAGTACTTTACTCATAAGCCAGCCTATTAAAGCACAGGAGGGTAGAATATGACAGCCACGGAGGCTGATCCCCTACTCCTACCCAACATGGGGCACACAGTCCCACGGGAGCCCTTGCTCTGGGAATTGTAATGTAGCCAGAGCCTGGAACCCAAAGATTTTCCACAGCGCCCAGCGAGCTCTAACTCAGATATGATCTGGGCTTGCTGTTATAGAAGAATGATAGGTGTGGCCTATGGCTTAAATAAAATAATTTCCTTGTTATCTCTCTTTTCAATTTGTAATTTAATTTTTTTTTTTTTTTTGAGATGGGAGTCTCACTATGTGGCCAGGCTGGTCTTGAACTCCCGGACTCCAGTGATGCCCTCATCTCATCCTCCCTAGAAGCTGGAGATACAGACATGTACCAGCTGGGTTGGGGAGTTTTGGTGTTGGAGATTGAACTTAGGGTTTCTCTTATGCTAATCAAGCACTCTATCTCTATAGGTGTCTTTCTAAAAATTGTAAATTGAGGTAGAAGTTGTCCCCAGGAGAATGACCCTTCCCTGCCTTGATGAAGTGCGTTATTTCCTAATACAGAACAGTTACCAAAATTACACCCAACTATTTGTACACATTTATTCTACAAAACAGAGCAAATTCTTTCTAAATAAATCTCTGTACATAATTTATAGCTGTTCTGTTAAATAACATTGCTTTACTCGTACTGATTGCCAGGTCTGTCAGGGCATTGATTACCACAGTAGATACCCATTTCCTTGCCAGGGTCTGCTGGCCTTGAGGTCTAGGCAGGCTGGGGAGGATGGAGGACCTCAGTTGAATGTCCCTTGAGGCCTGCCCCAGCCTGACAAAGGCTCACTTCCTAATTCAGTTCTAACAGCATCTCTTCAAAGAAAGAGGCATTGCTCGACCACTGCCATGATTTGGATCTTGTGAGTCCCCCAAAAGCCCTGGTCCCTGGAATAGTGGTGTTGGGAGATGGCGAAACCTGTTTTTCCTTCTCCCTTTATTGATAAATGTTGGTAAGGTCCAGAGTAATACAGCATTGGCTTTTTCCATTGTGCAACTATTATATCACTATTAGTTACACTTTTATCAATTTACAAGGTTTATGGAACCTTTTGACTAATATGTAGTAAAACTTGTATGTATATTTGGGTTATATTCCCCTATTTTTCCAATGTCCCCATGAAACTGCGTCATTTACATTAAGATTATCCTCTCCCCTTTTATCCTTCTATACTGATTCTCCTCCCCATTGATGGTAGGATCTTTAGGTCACTGAGGAGAATGTCCTGGAAGTGGACTGTGGGACCCTGGCCTCTTCCTCTCTCCCTGCTTCCTGGCCATGAGTTGGGCACCTCTGTTCTGCCACAAGCTCCCTGCTGTGAGATCCTGCCTTACCACAGACCCAAAAGCAGTGGGGCCAATTGGTTGTGGGCGGGAACCTCCAAAACTGTGAGCCAATATAAACCATTTCTTTCCATGGGTGCACTGAGGTGTCTCCATGCCTTCCTCAATCAGTGATATTGTGGAGTGAATAAGTGGTTTCGGGTAGCCCCAGGGCAACAGTGCTGATGTCACTAGCATGTGATGGGAAGCTATGACCAACCCCGCAGGTGAGAGAGGTGATGTTAGAGAATGTGATTCCTTTAAGACACATGGGTCATTCTCTCTGGAGAGCCAGAGCAGACTCACAGCCCACAGCTGGGAAGGAGGTTCCCCATGGAAGAGCTGTTTTTGTTTGTGGCTGGAGGTTTGTTGCTTCCTCCAGGCCACTCCTAGAAGCAGAGACTGGCTATTGTCACAGTCAAAGGGAAGGCAGGTCTATGATTCTCCACAAAGTGCCCATCAGTGAAAAATAACCAAACAGGGCTGGAGGTGCAGCTCAGGAATAGAGCACTTGCCTAGCATGTGTGAGGCCTTGGGTTTGATCCCCAGCACCAGGCCCCTTACCTTCCTATCCACCCATCCCCAAGGATAGCTCTGTGTTTTAATCCTGGGCCTTGGTTTCAATTAGCTGTGCATGACTGATTTAAAGATATTTTTACTGTTTTTCAGAGATAGGCTTTTGTTTTCTCATTGCTATGTGGTGGTTTGACTTATCCTAGTTAATTTGCTTTTCATATATTTTTGTTTTAAAAATTCAGACATTGATATAGTATTTCCTGTGGGGCATCGCCCTGCCGCTGGACTCCTCTGGCCGTGAGCAGGAACTGGTGGCCAAAGACCCGTCGTCTCATGAGGGGGAGTCGGGCTCCCAGGAGCCGCGCCATCTGGAAAAGAGGTTTATGCCCACAGCTGCTCTGAGAAGCCTTGAAAAAGGCAGGCTCAGAGACTTCTGCCCACGGCTGCTCCTTGCTTCTTTTCTTCCCAAAGAAGACTCCGACTACAAATGCTCTTCTCTAACAGCTCTTTATTTCTTCCTTGTCTGTCCTGGTCAATGGAGTGGACCCAGACTGCTCATATACTGCCCTTATATACTCTTCTGGGGCTTGCTGGGGACCAATCAGAGACAGCCACCTCATATGGGTTTCAGCCAATCAGAGGGGATATTCAAATTTGGTTTTGTAAAAGTAGCCAATCAGGGGTGGCTCCCAAATGGTCCAATCAGGAGCTGTTCTGGGTTTGGAAACAGCCAATCGGTGTTAAGGGGACTGAGGCAAGGGAATAGATGCCAGCACCATCTTGGGGAGCTCGACGACCCTGAGTTCCCAGATGTAGGGCAAAGGTGACTGCCTGGGGAACAAGCCTCAGTCCTCCAAGGGAGCCTAGATAGGCCACGGGGCGAACTGCCTCTCTAGGCAGTGCCCTACAATTTCCCTATGTACCATGGTTGTACATTCCTTAAAAATACAAAAAGCAAGCTGGGTGCAGTAGCACATGCCTGTAATCCCAGCAACTAAGTAAGGCTTATCCCGCTAAGTAATGCAGGCCAATGCCAGAAGCAGCCTGCACTACTTAGCAAGACCTGGCTCAAGATTTAAAAAACAGGGTGGTGGAGATATAGGTCAGTGGTGGAGCACTTGCCTAGCATGTACAAGGCCATGGATTCAACCCCCTAATACTGCAAAAAAATTAAAAATACAAAAAGCAAAATCATGGAAAAAAGCATATCTTGTCAAGATTTCAATGCTCTGAAACCTAGTCTGCTCCACAAGCAGTAGAGTGTCCAGGTCAAGGACATGGGCACAGAGGTGGCCATGTGGGGTCTCTGGAACTCACTTCTCAGAGCCTTTATGGCCCTGTGTCAAATAAGGATGATAAAGGTACAGCTTCTTGGGATTTCTGTGGCAGTTCCCTGAGCTCCTAAGGCCTGGCCCATGGTAACTGGTCAACCATTAGCACTACTGAGGGTCAACCAGAGGCTAAGGGAAAGGGGTTCTCTGTAACATGCCCCACCTCCCACACAGAAAGACCTGGTCACTGTCCTAGCTTGACTGGTATGCCCCCAAATCACATTCACCTGGGACGTCAGAATGTGCCCTTATCTGGAAATAGAGTCTGTGTGGATATAAGTAGTCAAATTAAAGTGATGCCATACTAGATTAAAGAGGACTCTGATCCAGTGCCTGGTATCCTTGTGGGAAAAGGGAAATGTGGACACAGACACACAGAAGGATGCCAGGTGAAGACCCAGCTGCACTCAGAAGATGGCTGTGTGAAGACAGAGGCAGAGATTGGAGCCACATAGGCGTAAGCCAAAGAATAGCCTAGGTTGCTGGCAACTCCAAGAAGCTGGAAGAGGCAGGGAAGGATCCTCCTCCATAGCCTTCACAGAAAGCATGGCCCAGCCAGTGCCTTGCTTTCACATGTCCAGCCTCAAGAACTGAGAAAATTAAATCTCTTAAAACTACCAACTTGTAAACCGGGTGCAGTGGCACACGCCTGTAATCCCTGTGGCTAGGGAGGTGGAGGCAGGAGGATCGTGCAGGGGCAGTCTGCGTAACTTAAAGAGACCCCATCTCAAAAAGTAAAAAAATGGGCTGAGGATGCAGCTCAGTGGTCCAGCACTTGCAAAGCATGCAAGCACAAGGCCCTGAGTTCAAACCACAGTACCGCAAAAAAAAAAAACAAAAACAAAAAACAAACCTACCAATTTGTGGCTGTTTATTACCACAGCCCTAGCAAACTGACACAGTCGCTAGCAGAACACGCTGTATGGAGTGGGCTTTATTCCCTTCCTTTAGCAAAATTCTCCTGCTTTCCTGGAAATTTTAGTTAGGAATGAAATTAAGAAAACCAGGCTTCAAGGTTTTGAAAAACAGGCTATAGCTCATGCCTTCTCAGGTCAGTAGGCACGAGAGCAGATCAAGGAGGACAGTAGAAAAGGCATTAGTTACTCCTGGATTTGGAAAGTATTTGCAGCAGCTCCAACAGCTGGTTTCCTTACCACATGGGAGTGCAAGTAGCACTGGGCCCTTAGGCTATTTCCCTGTGCAAAATGCTCATCAGGAGAAAATAAGGGAGGAGCCAGCACCAGCCAGTAAGGTGCCATGATGCTAGGCTCACCAGCCTTCCCACGTTAGGGCCTGGGCCCTGTTGTCTGCTGTAGCATTCTAGCTGGTTCCCTTCCCCCAGCCCTGGAGGTGTCTCTGCATCCATTGGCTCACTGCACATCTATGGAGTCCCTGCTGAGTGTTGTCATCAGGTCTGGAATAAGATCTGCTTCTGACAGCAAGGAGTGTGGCTGAGTGAGAGGCAGGGGCTCTAAGGCTGCAGGAATCCAGAAATGGAGAAGAAGACTGATTTGCCAACCGTGTGACTATGACTCAGGGCTGAGAAGCCAAGCATCTCTCCTGCTTGAGGAATCACATCAAGTTCTGGGCTCCGCTGGGCAGTTTCCCTAGTTGGGTAGAAGAGTATCCATCAGGAAAACCACTGCCTCCTGGGCTCTAAGCCTCTTGCTTCCTGATGGCAAAGACTGTCTCCCTTTAAATTCTGTGGCAGATCCCAGGGCTACTCCCCAAGGGAGGAGCCAGGGTGACCTTGGAGAGAGTGCTGCTATCTGTTTATGGCAAGGTGGTAGCCAGACTGATGCATCTATCCTGCCTAAATTTCTTCAGCATCCTTGGTAATTGTGGAGCCATTGCCACTGTCTAAATCATCATATCCCCCTCTCCCCACCCCTCTCACCCTGCCAGAGTAGCTTTAAAATCATGAGATTCTATAAAATGCTATAAAAATGTTCTTGTCTCAGGTTTGGGTCAACATATTTTATTATATCCGAGTGGTGGTAATGGGCTTCGACTGGTCTTTTTGTTCCAGGCAGGGCTGTCAGATCTGGGATTCCATCCTAGGTAACAGCAGCACCAAACACAATTTCAGAAAACACTAAGCCTCAGCCTCAATGCCATGTTTAGGAACTAAACATATTGGGTCCACTTGTATTTTCCAATCTTGGGTAAGTGTGATGGGACATTTACGTGTGTGTACGAATGTATACATTTTTTTCCTTTTAAAGTACATTTAGCTCCCGCATATGAGAGAGAACATGAGGTATTTCTCTTTTTGAGTCTGGGTTTATTTCATTTAAAATGACGTGCTCCAGTTCCATTCGTTTCACACAGCCACTTAACTTTTGAGACAGGTGCGTCCGATTAACTTTTCTTCCTCCTCTTTTCTTCCTGCTTCATGCTCTCCTTCCAGCCAAATGGCTGTTCGCATTTATAATATAAATGTGCCTGGCAGTACAGTTCACCCACACTACGCCTTCCTCGTGGCCTGGAGGGTTTTCCTGAGCGCTAGGAGTACAGATCTTAAGGGAGGCTCGTTCCAGGCTCGCGAGAAGCGATGTTAGATGGGACACGCTGTGCTGGATCAGCTGCCATCTGCCCATCCAGACCCGCGCCTTTCCCTCTCTGCCCTGGGCTCTGCCCACAGGAGCTTCTGGGCCCCATGTCCATGGGCTTCTTGCCCTCTGGCATTGGTTCCAACGGTCGAGGCCCCTAGTGGAGACTGGAGAGGAGGAGGAGAATGAGGGGGGAGTCGTGATTCTCTTGACTCTCCCTGAGTGACTACCTCAGTCAACCTTTGTCCCTCACATGAAAGAGGCCCTCTGCACTCAGCTCTCTCTTCTTGCCTCACTAGCTCTGGGAACTGCAGCATTCTTTGTGGCTTCCCAACACCCAGTCTGGGGTTTGTAAGTTGTCCCTTATTAAGTTTTTCTCAAGTCTCCCAATGTGAATGTGGCATCTCTTTCCTACTGGGACCTGACTGCTGCACAGCTCTGCCCTCTCAGACCAGCGAAGAAGACAGTCAGATATGTACACAGTGTTGGACAGTAGCTATAATACAAGAAGCCAAAAGTTACTCTGATGTGTAAGCGTAAGCTTAAAAACAAACCAAAACTGTCCTTAAGCACCTACTGTGCCTATAGCAAGGAACGCAACCTAAGTAATTAGAATTCAGTTGTTCAAAGAACTCTTATGCAAAGTTCACTGTGTTGAAGGCAGTATATGAATCTAGAACAGAGCCAGATTTTATGACATTTATAATTTCATAAAGGAAAATACAATAGAAATGAAAGATTATGAGCTGGGCGCGGTGGTGCACGCCCAGCAACTCTGGAGGCAACTCGGGAGGCAGAGGCAGGAGGATTGCAAGTTCAGGACCAGAGGCAGTCTGCATTATTCAGTGAGACCCTGTCTCAAAAGGTTAAAAAATTAAAAATAAAAAAGGGGCTGGGGATGCAGCTCAGTGGTCCAGCACTTGCAAAGCATGCAAGCAGGAGGCCGTGGGTTCAACCCTCAGTACAAAAAAAAAAAAAAAAATGGATTACTCTTTAAATTTTTTCTTTCAAAATTGTTTGTATTAAATCATATATATTTATGGAGTACAGTATGATTCATTACATGTATGCAATATGTAATGATCAAATCAGGGAAATTAGTAGTTCCATCTCCTTAAGCATTTATCATTTCTTTGTGTTGGGAACCTTTGAATTCCTCTCTTCTATTTCTTTATAAAATATATATTAGCTTTTTTTTTTTTTTTTTTTTGCCGTACTGGGGGTTGAACCCAGGGCCTCATGCTTGCATGCTCTGCAAGTCCTGGACCACTGAGCTGCACCCCCCAGCCCTTTTTTTTCCCCTTTACTTTTTGAGACAGGGTCTTGCTAAGTTACACAGACTTCCTCTGGTCTTGAACTTGCGATCCTCCTGGCTCTACCTCCCAAGCCACTGGGATTACAGGCGTGTGCCACTAATATTAGCTTTTTATAAACTATGGATATCCTACAATGCTGTGGAACAATAGTAATTCTTTTCTCTAAATGTATTTTGTTGCTATGGTCTATGCAATCAACATTTTTAGCTTACGAGAACAGGTGTTACTTGTCTTTGCTGACTTATTTCACTTAATATAATATCTTTTAGTTCCATCCATGTTTCAAATGACAGTATATCATTATTTTTATGGGTGAATAATATTCCATTATATATATACCACATTTTCTTAATCCATCAATAGATACATTGTTTGATTCCATTTCCAGGTTATTGTGATACTGCAATAAACTGCAGTACTACAATAAACATGTAAGGGCATGTATCTCTTCAACATTCTGATTTCATCTCCCTTACGTACATACCCAATAATAGGACTTGCTGGACCATATAGTAGTTCTGTTTCTAGGTTTTTCAAAGGAATGTTCACTCTGTTTTCTATAATGGCAGTAGCAATTTACATTCAGACCAACAGTATGGGTAAGTTTACCTTTCTCTATATCCTCACCAGCAATTTTTTGTTTTTGATAGTAGCTATCTAAGTAGGTGCCTGCGGCCATATCCCTGTGGCATCTGATCCCGTCACATCTTGGAAGTTAAGCAGGGTCAGGCCTGATTAGTACTTGGATGGGAGACCACGTGGGAACACCAGGTGCTGCAGGCTTGGGAGACGGACCCGGCAACCCACTCCCCAAAATCAATCTGCCATTGAAAACCTTATGAACAGCAGAGAAGCACTGACAATAGTGTTTCACCTGTTGTGTGTAGGGTCACTATGAGTCAGATACCGACTTGACAGCACCTAACAACAACATCTAAATAGGGTGAGGTGATATCTCGTGGTAGTTTAGATTTTCATTTTCCTGAAGGCTACTGACACTGGGCACTTTTTCATATATTGATTGGTCAGTTTTTTGTTTTTTTTTTCTTGAGAAATATCTATTTGGGCTATTTGCATATTTTTAAAATAAATTATTAGAGGTTTTGCTATTGAGTTATTTAAGTTTCTTATATATGTTCTGGAAATTCTTTGTTGGATGAACAGCTCGCAAATAATTTCTCTCATTCTGCAGGTCATCTCTTCACACTGTTCATTGTCTCTTTTGCTGGGCAGAATCTTCTTGCTTTGCCATAATCTCATTTTTCTATTTTTGTTTTTTGTGGCTTATGCTTTTGAGATCATATCCAAAAAAAAATCGTTGTGGATACTGATGTCTTAAAGTGTTTTCCCTGTTTTCTTCTAGTAGTTTCATGTCTTCCACTTAGGTCATTGGTCCATTTTGTGGTGATTTTTGTATATCATGAGAAAATTGTGATCTAGTTTCTTTCTTGTGCATATGGATATCTAGTTTCCACAGCACTATTTATTGCAGAGATTTCTTTTTCCCTGTATGTATTTATGCCTTTGTCCAACTTCAGTTGTCTGTAGGTACATGGATTTATCTCTGGGTTAATATTCTCTGACATTAGTTCGTGTGTTGTAATGCCAGTACCATACTGTTTTAGTTAGTATAGCTTTGTAGTATGTTTTAAGGTCAGGCATTGCCTCATCTTAGTTTTGTCTTTTTCTGCTGAACACTGCTTTGGATATTCAGGACATTTTGTGGTTCCATATGATTTTTAGGATTATTTCTTCTATATGTAAAGACTCCTGTTGGTAATTGCTGAGGATTGTACTGATTTTGTAAATCTCTTTGAGTAGTATATGCATTTTAACGGTATTCTTGCAATCCATGAACGCGAGATGTCTTTCGTGTGTGTGTGTCTGTGTGTCTGTGTGTGTCTGTGTCTGTGTGCGCACGCGCGCATGCGCGCGCACGCCCTCTTCAGTTTCTTCCATCGGTGTTTTGTAATTTTTCATTGTATAGATGATTCAATTGTTTGGTTAAATTTATTCCTAAGTATTTTTGTTGTTATTATGAATGAGGTTGCTTTATTGATTTATGTTTCTTTCTTTTGTTTCTTTTTTGTAGTACTTAGAGGTTGAACCCAGGGCCTCCCAAATACTTTGCAAGTGCCCTACAACTAGGATGCACCCCAGTCCATTTTTTACTTTTTATTTTCAGTCAAGATCTTGCTAAGTTAGGCAGGTCTCAAACTTTGGATCCTCCTGCTTGCCTCCTGAGTCATTGGAATTACAGTCAGGGACCACTGCACCTGGCTCCTTTATTGATTTCTTTATCAGTGACTTAGTTTTTAGTGTATGGGCATGCTACTGATTTTTGTGTGTTCATTTTGTATCTAGCAAATATACTGAATTCTTTTATTCTATTAGTTTTAACAGCTATTTGGTGGGATCTTTAGGTTTTTCTACATATGAAATCATGTCATCTGCAAACAGGGATAATTTGACTTCTTTTTTCTTATTCGAATGCCTTTAATGTCTTTCTCTTGTCTGATTTTTCTGGTTAAGACTTGCAGTACCATGTTGAATAAAGGTGGTGGCAGTGGGCATCCTTGTTGTGTTCCAGATCTTAGGGGAAACACTTCCAGCTTTTTTCCCATTCAATGTTACCTTATCATATATAGAATTTATTCCATTGAGGTACATTACTTCTATACATAATTTTTCGAAGATTTTTTTATCATGAAGAGATATTGTTTTCCTTTTTCTTTTTTTCTTTTTTTAAAATTAATGTTAGTGGGGTACAGAGTGGTAAGGCTTTTGCTCTTTCCATTGTGCACCTATTACATTGTTTTTGGTTACACTCTCATGAACTTACATAATTCATAGAACCCTTTGATTAATATGTGATAAAAATCGAATGAGATTGAGTTATATTCTCATTTTCCCCATGTATTCATAGAGTCATATCATGTAACTTCAGATTATTTTCTCCCCCTTTTTAACTTTCTGTATTATTTTCCCTCCCTTTACTTCCCTTCTTTCTGCTCATATTTTCCCTGCTTAGATAATCCTGATTTTTTATATATCTGCTTATTTATAGTTTTTTTTTCTTTTAAGTTACCTTTAGCTCCAAGATATGAGTGAGAACTTATGGTATTTCACTTTTTGGGCCTGAGTATGTTTACTTAGGATGATATTCTACAGTTCCACCCATTTTGCTGCAAATAATATTATTTCATTCTTTTTCACTGCCTAGTAATATTCTGTTGTGTATATATACCACAAATTTTTTGTCCATTCTACTATTGATGGACATCTTGGTTGATTCCATACCCTTGCGATTGTGAAGAGTGCTGCATTAAATATGGAAATGCAGGTGTCCCTGTGGTATGATGAACTTATCATCCTTTGGGTATATTCCCAGGAGTAATATCCCTGGGTCGTATGGCAGTTCTATTCTTAGTTTTCTGAGATATCTGCGTACTGATTTCCAAAGTGATTGAACTACTTTACTATCCCACCAGCAGTGTAAAAGTGTTCCTTTTCCTCTGAATCCTCGCCAGGATTTGTTCTTATTTGTTGATCTTGGCCATTCATACTGGAGTGAGATTTACTGGAGTGAGATGGAATCTCAGTGTTGTTTTGATTTGCATTTCCCTAATGGCTAGGGATATTGAGCATTTTCTTGCCCTTTGGACTTCTTCCTTTGAAAACTGTCTGTTCATTTCCTTTGTCCACTTATGTATTGGATTATTTGTTGTCTTGGTATTTGCTTTCTTAAGTTCTTTGCATATTCTTGAAATTAGTCTTCTGTCTGATATGTAGGATGCAAAGTTCCTCTCCCATTCTGTAGGCTCTCCCTTAACTCTGTTGATAGTTTCCTGTGCTATACAGAAGCTTTTTATTTTCATATAATCCACTTTATTAATTCTTGATGATGTTTTCTGGGCAATTGAAGTCTTGTTAAGGAAATAATTTCCTATGCCTTTGTGTTGGAGCATGTTTCCTATCTTGTCTTCTAGTAGTTTTAAGGTTTCTGGTTTTATGTTGAGGTCTCTTATCCATTTCAAATTGACTCTTGTATAAATTGAGATATATGGGTCTATTTCTAGTTTTCTGCAAACAGATACAATTTTTCCCAGCACCATTTGTTGAGGAGGTTATCTTTTCTCCATTAAATGTCCTTAGCACTTTTTCCAAAAATTAGGTGGCTGTAGATACATGGGCATACCTCTGGGTCTTCTATTCTGTTCCATTGGTCTTCAAGTCTATTTTTGTGCCAGTACCAAGATGTTTTTGCTACTATAGCTCTGTAGTATAGTCTGACATCAGATAGATATAGTGATCGAGCCTGTCCTGTTTTTGCAGCTTAAGATTGTTTTGGCTATATGCAGTCTTTAATGCTTCCATATGAATTTTAAGATTATTTTTTCTATTTCTGCAAGGTCTGTTATTGGAATTTTAATGAGGATTGAATTTAATCTGTAAATTGCTTTTGGTAATATAGCCACTTTTATAATATTGATTCCCTCGACCCATGAGTGAGAGAAATCTTTCCATCTTCTACTATCCTCTGCAATCTTCCTCTTTAGTGTTTTGATGGTTTCCTTGTACAGATATGAGGGGTCTTTGGTTAGACTGATACCTAAATATTTAATTTTTGGCAGGCTATTGTAAATGGGATTGTTGGCTTAATTTCCTTCTTTTTCTGTTTACTATTTGTGTAAAGGAAGGCTACTGATTTTTGCATGTAATTTTGTATCTTGCTACTTTGCTGAAGGTGTTAATTAGCTCTGAGAATTTTCTAGAGGAAATTTTGGGGTCCTTTAGGTAAAGGATCATGTCATCCATGAATAAGAATAATTTTACCTTTATTTGCCTATCTGTATCCCTTTGATTCTTTCTCTTGCCTAATTGCCTGGGCTAGGACTTCAATCACAATATTGAGTAAAAGAGAAGAGAGCAGACATCCTTGCCTTATTCCTGATCTTAGAGGGAATGGTTTCAATTTTTCTCCATTTAGTAGGATATTGGCTGTAGGTTTGTCATAGATGATTTTTATGATATTGAAGCATTTCCCTGTCATGCCCATCTTCTCCAGGGCTTTTTATTATGAAAGGATATTGCACGTTATCAAAGGCCTTCTCATCATCAATTGAGATGATCGTGTGATTTCTGTCTGCAAGCCTCTTAATGTTGAATTACATTAATAGGTTTGCCTAACAGTTCTCTGAATACAGGTAAACTGTATACTGGAGCTATAAACTGTATACTGTAAACAGGAGCTAACATTACATCTACTGTAGAATGGAGGGTAGTAACCTGCCCCAGCAGCCCAGATGGTCCTACATCTCCCAACAGCTCACTGTACAGGTGAGACCCTTTCCTGAGTGCAGCACAGCAGTTGGAGCTGAGGTGCAGCCCCTTCAGGATCTGCTGTGGGAATGAGGCTGGTGAGCCTGGCCCAGAGCCCCAGACAGGTATACATCTCCCAGGCATTCCCTGCACAGATGGGATAATTCCGTGACTGTAGCATGAGGGGCTGGAGCCAAGGCTGAGACCCTTCAGGATACAACATGAGGCAGAGGCTGGTGAGCCCTTCCAACACCCACATGGGCACATTCTCCCTGCTGTTTCTAAACAGATGGGATCATTACCTAACTGGAACAAGGGGTGCTGCAGCTGAGACTGGGTCCCTTCAGGGTCTGTTGTGGGGCAGAGGCTAACAAACCTGCCATGGAGGTTCACATAGCTGGATACTCTCTTGCTGCAAGGTCTGTCTCTGAGTCCTTGTGCAGGTGGTACTAAGCTGGAGTCACAACTGAGGGGGCCAGAGCCAAGTCACCAGACAACTTTCCAGGTCACGGCTAAGACTCATGCTAGTGGGCAGACAAGCTTCCTAGTGTGGCACAAGCTTCCTGCTACTGTGACAAGCTTCCTGCTGTGCTTGATTCTTCCTAGAGCTCCGTGGCAGATGGTCTTGGTTGCAGGCTCAAGGCCAGATGGGCTGTAGTCACACCACTTGGGAAATAGTTCCATTGCTGGGATTGAGTCCAGGAGGATGATCAATGGGTCTGCTACCTGGATACAAGTCTGTAGTCTCAGAATGACTCTTCCAGGTCTCGGCACCACAATCTCCTATGTGAACCCTATGGCTCTCACAAAGAGAATTTTGTCTGTGGGTGAGTACAGGATCCTTGCTATGAGCAGACGTGGGTAGAGACCTCCTATTCTGTCTACCTGCTGACCTCCTTCACATACATTTTCTTTTGCATGTATTTGAGAATTCTTGAATTTGAGAATCCTGTTTAAATCAGGCCACAAGTGCCCATTGGGCCTAGTCCCCAGGATGTGCAGGCTCAGCATTGTACCTTGGGACAGCCTTGTACATTCACTGAGACCAAGTGAGGATATGGTAAGTGTCTTGTGGTGGATGTTGCCACCTGCTATTCCTGCAGTTGTTCACTAGTGTTCCTGGGCTTCAGCGAATTTCATGATGTTCTGAATGAGGTAGTATTATTCCATCAATCTGTAATTGCCTGTTGTCTCTTTCCTCTGTTTTCTCAACCATTTTCATGTAGATTCTTAGAGTCAATGTCAAAGGTGCATTTTTAGCATCCAGCCTGATTCTTTTTCTCTTTCTTTGTGGCAGGTCCTGTAGTGGACCTGAAAACACCTTCTCAGTCATCATGGGCCCAACTAGTTTCCAGAGCACAGGGTAATCAAGAGAAAGAGACTTCCATAGAACACACAACACATTGCAAAGCACCCTTTTATTATGTACTGTAAGTGCTTGTCAGCTGAGAACATATGTAATAGGATTGCTCATTGGCCAGTAAGAGTAAAGTTCACTACAAAAATGAAAGAGTGTCTTGTAATAAATTGTTATTTCCATAATAAACAATTTAATGAAAATATTTCAGAGATCAACCCAGTCATGATTGCATTGTGGTTAATTGTAAGAGGGAAAATGCATTGCAGCAGAAAATCAGATAAAAACAATGGCGGGGCCAGGTGGTGCACACCTGTAATCCCAGTGATTTGGGAGGCTGAGACAGGAGTAACCCAAGTTTGAAGCCAGAGACAGCCTGTGTAATTTAGCAATTCCTTCTCAAAATAAAAAAATAAAGTAAAAAAATGGGCTGGGAGTGCAGCCCAGTGGTGGAGCACTAGCAAAGGATGTGTGAGGCCCTGGGTTTAACCCCAAGTACTGCAATATAATAACAACCACAATAAAACAAAGCAAAACAATGAAATGATCATAGATGGAAAAGAAAGCTCTGGGACAGATGGGTTACTGCGATGTTGAGGGTTCATGGTTGAAGTAAAATTTAAATTGAATCCCCAGAGATGGAAGAATATTTAGGTTAAAATATGAATGTTAAATGTTTTGGAAAGACAAATAAGATTTAGATATGCAAAAATGAGAAAGAAGGGTCTTGTTCAAAGGCTGTGGGGGAAGATGGGCAGGAGAGTGGTGACTGAATGAGAAAGGAAAGGGGTGCTGCAAAGGAGGGTGATGGCAGAATGGGGAGGCTGTGTATGCCAAGGTCAGGACTTTGGACTTTATATGCTACAGGAAGGTGTGGAAGGGTCTAATCCAGGCACCCAGGACTTGTGGCCTTACCAAGGCCTCCTATCTTCAGAGAAAATGTCCACAGTAAAGGAATGACCCTTTTTATAAGGAAATTCTTGTCAGTTTGAATAACTGTTCTTAGGAATTAAAAATCTTCTGGAGATGGTAATGATATATTAGGGCTTATGTGGATGAAGCCAGAGTGGTCAGATATTGTTGCTAAGGACAGATTTTTTTAGTAATCTTCACTTTTGTAGCAGATATATTCAGAATCTGAATATTGTTGGAAAGGGCCAGCCACAGTGCAGATACTGGTGGTGGGAGCCCAGAGAACTAGAAAAGATAGAGTAGGCTTGATGTGTTTGAAAACCCTTTAAAATAATTTTCACTTGCCTTTTCTTTGTATCCTTCAATCTCCCCATTCATTCTAAATTTTGGTACTTCTATTGCCCATTCTTAAATTATCCAGTAAGGTAAAGGTTTCGTAGGGGTGGGAGGAGCTGTAACTTTTATTCCACATGGGATGGGAGCCATCAGTGGGGAGTGACATGATCTAGCTCAAGGTTTGACAGAGTCATTCTGGGTGAGGCTCCAGTAGGAAACCACTTTGGACAGAAGAAGCACATGGTGCAGCAGATGAGAGGGGATGGGTTGGCCCATGGAAAGTGGGGTGAGTGCTGACAGGACCTACACAGACTTGGGTTATATTCAAAGATGGAGATGATGGATTTGACTGATGACTTGCATGTGAGGGATAAGGGAAAGAGAACGGTGACCTCTAGTGTTTTGGCTTGAGTATCGGGTACAGAATAACATAATAATCCAGTCTTTGTATTGTTTTTTCAAATATACGTATGTGCTTCTATTTTAAAATGTACAGACTATTCTACATGTATGCATTCAATATGTGTATGCTACATATGTGCCATTTCACTTTTTATATCTCTTTATAGATACAGATATACACACATTTCTGTGAATATTGAGTGAAACATATAAGATTGTTAACAGTAGTTTTCCCAGGAGAATAGGAGAGGGGGACAAGGGAAAGAAGGAAAGAGAGGGACTTTCCTTTTTTGACCTGTTTGTTTCTTTTCAGTGACCACGTATTAATTTTACCCAAGATAATGTACACAAAATTGTATACTATTTTGAATATACTATTTTCATATTTGTGTTATATGATTGTACTGTTTATCTATTATTACATAACAACATCACTACAGACTTGGTGATGTAAAATCACATGCAGTTATTACCCCACAGTTTCTGCAGGTCTGGGCACAGCGTCGCTGCAGCAGCTGGAAGGCTACAATCCAGACAATGACTGGGGCTGTGGTCACATGTGGGTTTGAGTGGGGAAGGACTCACTGCCTTGCTCAAATGGTCAACAGTGATAAACATCCTGTAGGTTGTCAGACTGAGGGCCTCAGTTTGTGGTTGGCTGTTGGCCCCAGCTCCTTGCCATGTGAGTCTTCCCAAGAGGATCACTCATTTCCTCAAAGCCAGCAAGGACAGACACCTCCTCATGTGCAGGCATTTCAGATATAACATGATCACAGAAGGGACATCTTACCACCTTTGTCAGATGATGTTGGTAGAAGCAATCCCCAGGGCCCACTCACACTCAGGGAGGGACATCACAATGGCGGCAGTACCAAGGGGCCCTGATGGTAGGAGTAACCACAGGCCTGTCACGTGGATGTTCTGATAATTTATGGTGTACACATAGTTTCTGTGATAATGTATTATTTTTAAGCATTGACTTAAAAAACAGAGGAAAAGATTATAAATGACCTTGTTGTTGTTGTTGTTGTTAGGTGCCATCAAGTCAGTATCTGACTCATAGCGACCCTCTGTACAACACTATTGTCAGTGCATCTCTGTTGCTCATAGGGTTTTCAATGGCAGATTGATTTTTGGGAGGGGGTTGCCAGGTCCTTCTCCCAAGCCTACAACTTCTGGTGTTCCCAGGCGGTCTCCCATCCAGGTACTAACCAGGCCTGACCCTGCTTAGCAGCCGAGATCTGATGGGATCGGATGCCACAGGGCTACCGCTGCAGGCATAAATGACCTTATAAGTGGTTAATTTATTTGCTAAAATAATTTCTTAAGCTCTGGGCACAATAGTGCACACTTGTAATCCCAGTGACTTGGGAGGTCGAGGCAGAAGGATTAGAAGTTTGAGGCCTGAGGCAGTTTGTATAAATTAGTGAGACCCTGACTCAAAATAAAAAATAATAAAGGGGATAGGGGTACAGATCAGTGGTAGAGCACTTGCAAAGTATGTGTGCAGCCCCCTAGATCTGCAACAAGAAAAAGAAAGAGAGAGAAAAAAAAAAATTTCTTAAGCAAGGCATGGTGGCATGTGTCTGTGGCCCTGGCACTTGGGGGATTGAGGTGGGAGGATCACTTGAACCCAGGAGTTTGAGATCACCTGAGTAACACATCAAAAAAAAATTAGAATGTTTTAATTTGTTTTAATCTGTTTTATGTTTTCTGAAGGTGAAGGTATTCAATAATACTAATAAGAAAGATAATGCAAAAAAATAGATACAGGGCTGGTGATGTAGCTCAGTGTTAAGAGTCCTTGCCTTGCATGTGGAAGGCCCTGATTTCAGTCCTAGCATTCAAACACACACATGCATACACACAAATATATATTTTACATGTATACATACTAAACACATAACACAAATATATATAAATACCAACTATACATATATCACTTAGAATTTTGTCATACCACTGACTTTTTCATTGCAAATACATTTTTTCACTAACATAAGCTTGGATTATACACATGGAATTTACCATGTGGAACATACAGGAACCAAACGGACTACATTTGTGGAAAGAAATGGTGAATAAGCACAACATCAGAAGTCTGAACAAGAACAGGTGCTGATTGTGGATCAAACCATCAAGTGTTCATATGCAGGTTCATACTAAAACTGAAGAAAATTAGAATAAGTGTACAAGAACCAAGGTATGACCTTGAGTATATCCCACCTGAGTTCAGAAACCATCTCAAGAACAGATTTTGATTGTTTACACTTATGACCGAAGACCAGATGAGTTGTGGCATGACATCAAAGACATCATTCATGAGGGAAGCAAAATGTTATTAAAAAGACAGGAAAAAAAAGAAAAGACCAAATTATATGTCAAAAGAGGCTCTGAAACTTGCCCTTGAACATCAAGCAGCTAAAGTAAAAGGAAGGCATGATGAAGTTACAGAACTAAACAGAAAATTTCAAAGGGCAGATCAAGAGGACAAAATCAAATATTATAATGACATGTGCAAAGAGCTGGAGATAGAAAACCAAAATAGAAGAACATGCTCTATTTTTCTGAAGCTTAAAGAATTGAGGAAAAAATTCATGCCTCTAGAACTAACCAAGAACTAACCAGGCCTGACTCTGCTTAGCTTCTGAGATCTGACAGGATTGGAAGCCACAGTGGTATGACTGTAGGCATGGAAGGAATACACAGAGTCATTATACCAAAAAGAATTGGTGGGTGATCAACCATTTCAAGAGGTTGCATATGATCAGAAACCAATGATACTAAAGGAAGAAGTAGAAGCTGCCTTGAAGGCATTCACAAAACACAAGACTCTAGGAATTGATGGAATACCAGTAGTGATGTTTCAGCAAACAGATGCAGCACTGGAGGTGCTCACTTGTATATGCCAAAGGATTTGGAAAACAGCTACCTAGCCAATTGACTGCAGGAGATCTATATTTGTCTATTCCCAAGAAAGGGGAATCCAACCCAATGTGGAAATTGTTGAACAGTATCAGTAATGGCACACACAAGTAAAGTTTTGCTAAAGATCATTCAAAGGGGGCTACATCAGTATATAGACAAGGAACTGCCATGAAATCAAGCCAGATTCAGAAGAAGGCATGGAACCAGGGCCATCATTGCTGAGTCTGATGAATATTAGCCCAAAGCAGAGAATAACAGAAAGACGTCCTTCTGTGTTTTATGGACTATGCATACGCTTTTGACTGTGTGGATCACAACAAATTATGGATAACATTGTGAAGAATGAGACTACCAGAGCACTTAATTGTACTCATGAGGAATCAGTACATGGACCAGGAGGCAGTTGTTTGAACAGAACAAGGAAACACTGCCTGGTTTAAAATTGAGAAAGATGTGCATCAGGGCTGTATCATTTCACTGTACCTCTTCAATCTCTATGTTGAGTAAATAATCTGAGAAACTGGACTTTATGAGGAAGAACATGGCATCACGTTTGGAGGAAGATTCATTAATAACCTGTGTTATGCAAATAACACAACTTGCTGAATGTAAAGAGGATTTGAAACATTTACTGATGAAGATTAAAAAAAACCCACAGCTTTCAGTATGGATTGCAACTCAACATTAAGAGAACAAAAATCCTTACAATTGGGTCAGTAAGCAACTTCATGATAAAAAAAGAAAAAAATTGAGGTTGTCCAAGAGTTTGCTTTACTTGATTCTATAATCAACATCCACAGAAGCAGCAGTCAAGAAATCATTGGAAAAAGCTGTTACAGAAAATTCTCAAATGAAGAATCTCATAAGGCCATGAAACACATGAAAAAATGCTCAATGTTCCTAGCCATTAGGGAAATGCAAATCAAAACAACCCTGGGATTCCACCTTACTCCAATAAGAATGGCCAAGATCAATAAAACAAATAACAATAAATGCTGGCGAGGCTGTGGAGAAAAGGGAATGCTCTTACACTGCTAGTGGAGTTGTAAATTGGTTCAACCACTTTGGAAATCAATATGTAGGTACCTCAAAAAACTAAAAATAAATCTGCCATATGACCCAGTTATACCACTATTGGGAATATACCCAAAGGTAGATGAGTCATCATAGCACAGAGACACCTGCATCTCCATGTTCAATGCAGCACTTTCCACAATAGTAAGGATATGGAATCGATGAAAGTGCCCATCAACAGAAGAATGGATAAAAAAATTATGGTACATATATACAATGGAATACTACTCAGCAATACAAAAATGAAATAATGTCATTTGCAGCAAAATGGATAGAAATGGAGAAAATTATCTTAAGTGAATGAACATAAGCCCAAAAGGAGAAATACCACATGTTCTAACTCATATGTAGGAGCTGAATCAAACTTAAAAGAAGGAAAAAATCCGATACATAAATTGGAACATAATAAAAAACTCATGTAAACTTAGAAGGGAAGGGACAATTTAAGGAGTGCAAAGAAGGAGGGAGGGACCTAGTAAAAGGAAGCAATGGTGGGAGAAAACGGGAGTAGGAGGAGGGTCAACGTGGAGTGAGGAAGGAGAGAGAGGTCAACCTCAAAGTAAACAGCCCAACTTTAATAGTTTGGGAAATAATAATAATAATACCAATAATACCAAAGGATGGCAATAACGCAAATGGACTAGATCACTCATGTAATACTGCTGAAATTGTAAAAGATAAATCACTATAGAAAAAAGTTTGGACTTAAATCAAAATTGGGATGCATGTATATAGATAAATATTCCCACAAAAAGACATACAAGCAGAAAGGAGGCCATTGGTGGGGGGATGGGGAAGGAGAGGCACGAGAGGGTAAGGGGGAAGTTACATGAGCAATGTACAATGAAATACATATATGGAAATGTCACAAATACATGTCAGCATGAAACCCATGAAGTTGTACATTAAAAATTTCCAATAAGGCCGGGCGTGGTGGCACACGCCTGTAATCCCAGCGGCTCAGGAGGCAGAGGCAGGAGGATCGCAAGTTCAAGACCAGAGGCAGTCTGCGTAACTTAGCGAGACCCTGTCTCAAAAAAAAAAGTGAAAAAAAAAATGGGCTGAGGTGCAACTCAGTGGTCCAGCACTTGCAGAGCATGCAGGCGCGAGGCCCTGGGTTCAACCCCCAGTATCGCATAAAAAAAAAAATTCCAATAGAGAAAAAGCTGTTACAAAAGACTTTTTTTTTTTTTTTTTTTCAGTACCTGGGGTTGAACGCAAGGCCTCATGCTTGCATGCTTTGCAAGTGCTCAACCACTGAGCTGCAGCCCCAGCCCATTTTTTTACTTTTTGAGACAGGGTCTCCCTAAATTATGCAAACTGCCTCTGGTCTCAAACTTGTGATCCTCCTGCCTCTGCCTCCCAAGTCCCTGGGATTACAGACATTCACCACTGTGCCTGGCAGAAGACTTTTTTAAGGTGTTGAAAAGTAAAGATCACATTGAAGACGAAGATGCACCTGACTCATGTCATGGTATTTGCATTCGCATCATATGCTTGTGAAAGCTGGACAATGAATAAAGGAGACAGGAGAATTGATGCTGTTGAATTATGGTGCTGGAGACAAATATTAAGTATACCATGGGCTGCCAAAAGAATCAAGATATTCAACCAGGAAGAAGTGCAACCAGTGTGTTCCTTGGAAGCAAAGATGACTAGATGGTGTCATACATATTTTGGACATTTTGTCAGGACAGACCAGTCCTTGGAGAAAAGCATCACGTTTGGAAAAGTGGTGGTCAATGAAAAAAAGGAAGACCCTCAACTACATGGATTGACAGTGTCTGCAAAAATGGGCTTAAATATAAAAAAAGATCATGTGTATGCCACAGCGTCAGATAGTGTTTCATTCTATTGAACATAGGGTCCACTTTGAGTTGGACCTGACTCTACTATTCCTAACAACAACAATAACAACAACAACAACAACAAACTATACAGGCACACATTTTTTTGCAAACAATCCCCTGAACCCTTAACACAGTTGGAGAGCGGTCATCAAGGAATAAAGAGCAGAAGGAAACTATCCAAAGCCTGAAGGCCATGTCAGCAGATGACATCTCCCACCCTGGTCACTGGTTGTCATGGGGTTGGTTTTGAGGGCACTTCCCTGGAGCCCAGCCTTTGCCTGGTGCTGTAGGGGAAGTGGGCTTCAACCAGGGTGTGGAGAATGAGAGTTCTGGCTGAGAATGAATCATTCCTGTAATATCCAGAGAGGAATCTAACTTTTCTGGACCTTAGTTTTATTCTATATAAAGTGGAAATTTAAAAAAATCATACTTGCTTCCATTGAGTATTTGAGCCAGATGGATGATAGGAATTCATATCATTTGGCTTTCTGGAAGCTCCAAGTGTAGAGCCTCAAGATCTCATGTAGTTCATTTCTAAGACCTCATTCCAGGTCTCAGGGATTCTCCTGTCCACAGCCTCTTGCCCTTGCTACGTGGCTCAGGTCCTCTGGTGGTACAGCAAACACCCCTAGAACATCAATCGTGTTCATGAGAGCCAAACCCTCCTTGATTCCCCTAACTCACAGTTGTTTGGACCAGAGCTGGCTCAACCCCAGCTGGGCCAGTTTTCTCTTTGTGAATTTGGGACTGGAACTGCAAGAGCAACTCAAAGACAACCTCACCCTTCTCAAGCACCATCCTGCTTCTCGCCTCCTGGGGCTCCTCAGAGGAAGAGACTTAGGCATTGAGCGGGAAGGAAGGCTGACCCACCCAATTTTCTTACCAGAGCGGTCCTGTTAATCACTCCTTTTGTTTGTCCGTTAAGTACTCATTGATCTATGATTTGTAGGTGCTTTATGATATTACTCTTAATCTTTACACTGCGACACCCATGTGGGCTTCTAGAAGTTCAGTGACTCAAATCTAGAGTCTACAAATGCAGAAGCTAAGCCTTAACGAAGTCAAGTCACTTGCACACAGTCTCAGCCGGTGAATGCAGAGCTAGGAGGCAGAGTCGGGTCTGGGTTGCAGAGCTTCTGCTCTCTCCTCAGCATGAGTCACTTGTTCACCCTGACAGCCTTGGGGTTGGTTGAATGGTGAAGGTGGAGGCCATAAGGTCAGAGGGAGGGAGAGCTCCATCCTCAAACAGTGGGACACAGACAAGACTGCACTATCCAGGTGTGGACACTAGGTGGCAGAGTGCCACAGGGCAGACAGCTCCCCTGTTCCTTAGGGTTCTTGAGTCTTGCATTCTACATTCTTTTGTATTAAGAGATTATGTTTTACTATAAATCTTAAACTCTTTTCTTTCATTCTTTTTTTTCCCCGGTACTTCATGGTTGAACCCAGGGCCTTGTATGTACTTTACAAGTGCTTTACCACTGGGCTGTACCCCCAGCCCCTTTTTATTTTTTAATCTTGGAAGAGGGTCTTGCTAAATTATGCAGGCTGGCTCTGGCCTCGAACCTGCAATCCTCCTGCCTCCACTTCCCAAGTCATGGGGATTACAGGTGTGTGACAGCGAGCCAAGCCCAAATCTTGAATTCTTTTATATTAAGAAAAAGAGAGCTGGGTGCAGTGGCACACGCCTATAATCCCAGTGACTGAGGAGGCAGAGGCAGAAGGATCACAAGTTTGAGACCAGAGGCAGTCTGCATAATTTAGAGAGACCCTGTCTCAAAAAGTAAAAAAATGGACTGGGGATACAGCTCAGTGGTACAGCACTTACAAAGCATGCGAGTGTAAGTCCCTAGGTTCAACCCCAAGTACCACCAAAAAAAAAAAAAAAAAAGGAAAAAGAAAGAAAAGAAAAAGATAGTGGTACATGCCTGTAATTCCAGCAATTTGGGAGGTGGAGGCAGGAGGATTGCATGTTCAAGGCCAGAGGCAGACTGTGTAATTTAGCAAGACCCTGTCTCAAGATTAAAAAATAAAAAGGGATTTGGGGTGCAGCCCAGTGGTAGAGCACTTGCAAAGTATGTGGGAGGCCCTGGATTCAACCACCAAGTACCACAAAACAAACAAACAAGCAAACAAATAAAGGTATCAATAGCAACAATTAAGTAATTATCCAAATTATAAAAGGTTTTATACTTTATTGCAAGGCATAAAGGGGGAATAAAAGACTGAAAAGCCAGCAAAGAAAGGAAGAAAGAGCAGTGATACCTGTCAATAGTGTAAAAGGAAAAGATTCTGTTAAAATTGTCCCCCCCCCGCCCCCTGCCTTTTTGAGACAGGGTCTTTCTCTGTAGCCCAGGCTGGCCTCAAACTCTAGCTCCTCCTGCTTCAGCCTCCTCAATGCTGGGATTATAGATTTATACCATTGTACCTGGTAAGAATTGCCTTTTTTAAAAAATGTATTTATTTTTATGATCCTGAGGGGTTGAACACAGGGTGCTGTGCATGCTAGGTAAATACTATACCATTGCATAGACCTTTAGCCCCTTTTTTATTTTTGACTTTGAGAGAGGGTCTTGCTAAATTGCACAGGCTGCTTCTGGTCTTGAACTTGTAATCCTTTTGACTCAGCCTCCCAAATAGCTGATGGAAGTGTGTGTTGTATCTGGCTCTAAAAAAGACATGTAAAAGAGTTTTATAAAAGCCATTTGAATAAAGACTTGTAGTATTTTACTTATAAATATTTATTGGTAAATTTCATTCAGTTCCTACCTAGTTTTTGAAAGGAATAAGATATTTAAATTTTTTTCTTTTACGTAGTGTTACTGGAGGGAAAAATACTTGTCTTCCAATTATGCAAAGAGAAGTATGTATGATCTCATTTTATAGGAGAGAAGTCTACTTTGAAGGCATCTTATATTAGTATTTTAGAATGTTAGTCCTAAGACTTAAAATCATGTTGAATTTCTTGAACTACAGGGAAACAGACTCATCTCTTGCTCTGGCCCACAGAGCGAAGGAAGTGAAGGCGAGTTTGCCATGGGTCAATTGTTTCGGGAAGCCCTTTTTTGATCCTCACTTTAAGATGAAGCAGGGTATGTCCAATGGTCTAGAAGGGGCCTTTGGCCTTTTCCAAAGAGGTCTGGCCCATGTTTTAAAAAATGCACCACCCCTCACATTAGCTGCACGAAGTCTGAAGCATTCTATTGTGAATTCCACGATGGCTGGTTATTTGTGCCTTGTTAGTAAGAACATTTAACAGAGCAAAAGGTGAACTTTCAGTCTGATGAGGAGGGAGAGACAGAAGCTGTCAGCCACAGCTGGGAAGAGGAGCCACTGCACCAAGCAGGGCTTCAGGCCCATGGAAAATTGGGTTCAGGTTTGGGTATGGGTGGGTGCAGCATATTACAATTTAGAGGATTAGGGTTCAGTTTGGATTTAAATCCGATGTGTAAATAGCAGGGCTTCAAATTGAACTCAAACCCTGGATCTGTTCCTGTTCAAACATTTAAATTTTTTTTTTTTTCTGAACTGGAAGCTGCACCCAACCTCAGTGAAAATAAGGATTTGGTTCAGCTTTTAGTGTTGTCCTGTCATTGATGTTGGTTTATATCAATAACTATTAAAAATTTTTAAAAATTAAGCTGGGCACGGTGGCGCCCACCTGTGATCCCATCGACTCGGAAGATGGAAGCAGGAGGATCGTAAGTTCGAGACCAGAGGCAGTCTGCGTAATTTAGTGAGACCCTGTCTCAAAAAGTAAAAAAATTGTCTGGGGATGCCGCTCAGTGGTGCAGCACTTGCAAAGCATGCAAGTGTGAGGCCCTGGGTTCAACCCCCAGTACCACAAGAAAAAAAAAATTGTCTATCTGCTCACAGGATTAAATTTTTAAACCTGAACTAAACCCAAACTTTCTAAATTTTAACATATTGAATCCACATCTGAACCTGAACCCAAAATTTTGCAGGTTTGAAGGAAGCCCTGATACCAAGGCCTTCCTGCCTTGTGACTCAGGGCCTTTCTGTTCAGTCCCCTCTTAAAGAGTTTAACCTCCACCTTGCTTGCCTTTCCTCCAAATGGCAGCATCTGTTAGGAGGGCGTCCTCCTGGCCAGGCTGATGGTCTACCAGTACCTCCACTGGTGGGGTGAGGCATCTACTATAACACTTGTTGGGGCCCTGCACCTCTGGATCATGCAGTCTCGGTTCCTTGGCAAAGGAGACCAGCAGTTGATATTCAAAACAGAGAACCCAGGGGCCTCAGTTCCTTACTGCATCCTCCAGGGAGAGGTTCTGAGCAACAGCCTGGGCAATGCCAGGGCTCTGGTCAGGGTCGCCTATGGCACTTTGTGTTGGCACAGTTGGAGGTGTGGGAGGAGTGTGATGGGCTGAGCCCTGACTCTGGAGGAAGCTTCCTTGTGCCAGCCAAGGAGGAAGTGAGCAGAGCCTACCGGTGGCTTTAAAAGGGAAGAATATACCAGGGCGCGGTGGCGCCACCTGTAATCCCAGGATTTGGGAGGTGGAGGAAGGAGGATTGTGCGTTGGAGGCAAGAGGCAATCTGTAAGACTCAGTGAGACCCTGACTCAGAATAAAAATATAAAAAAGGTCTTGCAGTGCAGCCCAGGGGTAGAGTGCTTGTCTGACATGGGTGAGGAACCAGGTTCAACTCTCAGTACTGGGCTTTAAAAAAAGAGGAAAGAAAAATTTAAAAATATTATGAGCACACTCAAGGGGCCAAGGCTGGCAGAGGGAGACAGTTTGAACACCCTCACAGAACCCAGGAGAGAGATGGCGTGCTCTGAACTAAGGTAACAGAGATGCAGAAGGGGACCTGATGCAGGAGCTGTGAGGAGGAGCAGGAACTGGTGGGTCAGATGACCACCTAGCTGATGGCACGTGGTGAGGTACCGCAGGTGACAAAGCGGTTAGCTGGAAGGCACTGACCAATACCAGTCGCTATTTTCTGGGAAGCAGGTATGGGAGCTGCCAAGGGGCATGGAATGCGCAGGCAGGGGCCCTGAAGCTCCGGAAGCACACTTGGGGCCTGTGGGATCCCTGAGTCCAGCTATGAAGGAGCACAGGCATGATGGGGGCCTGGGCACTGCCCCATGGCAGACCCTCATTTGGGGGAGGACTCCTCCCCGCACCCCGAAATGACAGCCTAGAGTCCTCAGGAGCACTTCCCTGTCCAGCGGCTGCCTTCCTTCCTCTGCATTCCCAGTGGGGCAGGGGACGGCCCTCTCTGGACACGGACATCTGCAGCTTCCCTGGGCGTATCAGCCCAGCCATCATCCAGACAATGAGGGCCGCTGGGGAGATGCTTTCGTGTGAGTGCCTGTGTGCTTTGGGAGGGAAGCCAATGGGCAGAACAGGAGCAAAAACAACCTGGGGTCCACTTTGCGAAACCGCCAGTACCTCCACGGTGCTTGCGCCAGTTTCCAAAGTGCTTCCCGAGCATGAGTTCCTGTAATTCCCTCATCACTTGCTTTTCCAACTGTAATGGGCTTGGAGAAAGCAGCAAAGTCTCTCTGGCTTTTGTTCTAAAAGCTTCTTCCTGCTCAAAGAGTCACATGGCCTGAATGTAAGTAGGACAAGGTTGATGGGTGTTTGTGTGACTCCAGCGGGGTCTGTACACGACAGGTGGGGTGCCATAGTATGCAGGTGTTGCTGGCTTTCTGCTTTCATGGATTGTTGCTTGTCCTAGCTCTGAGCAAGACAGAGACATAGGCTTCCAGAGCTCAGGGTGCCTGTGATGGTTAATTTGATGGGTCAGCTCAGCTAAGGATGCCCACCCAGTGGGTAAGACATTGTGTCTAGGTGTGTCTGTGGGAATGTTCCTGGAAGATTTGCATCGTCCAATCCATAGTTGGGCCTGAAAAGAACCAAAAATTGTAGGAAGGACGAACTGGCTCTGTACTTGAACTGATGTCTCCATCCTCTCCCACCCTAGGCCTTAGGCTTTAGGGTTTGGACTGGAATTATACTGCTGGCATTCCTGGGCCTCCAGCCTGAGGACAGCAGACTACAGGACATATTGACCTCAGCAATCACATAGGCCAGTTCTTCAGAATACATGGCTTTCCATGTACCTACATGTCCAATTGGTTCTGGTTCTCTGGAGAACCTGGACTAATACAAGGGGGTGTCACAAGGGTGGAAGGTGCTTCATGGAGCACCACAGACTGGGTCTCAACAATAGCCTCCAGTCTTGTCCTTGCCTGCGCCTGCACACCTTGTGCTCTGTCTCCCTGACTTCTGTGCTACCTTCCTTCTGATAGAGAAGACCTTGCTTAATACTGGCAGGTGTATCAGGATAAAGAGAGAAGTTTAAAATGGCTAGATATGTGAGCCAATGCACTCTGGCCCTGCCTTGGGTCAGAGGCTCGCCAGAGGGAGCAGTGGAAGCAAGCAAGCTGGGCGCTATGGAAGGGCGCCATGGAAGGGCACCTTGAGGGAATCTTATCTTGACGAGCGCTGCGCAGGTAAATAAGCTCTGTTCTTGCTGACCATCAACAATGTCCTACAACTCTCACGTGATCCTCTCATGTGCGATATGTGGCTAGAACCTGACCTAGAGAAATCAAGGGGCAGAGTGAAAGGACACAAAACCCTGGGAGCTCAGCCTTTCTAACACTATCTTTTTCTCCACAGAGCCTGGAAACCAAGTGTGTTTGTTTGTCCTTCTGGAGATAACAGGCCTCCCTCCCCTCCCTGCTCCTGGCGGTGGGGGTGGTATCCTCCCCGGCTTACTTTCCCAAGTATAACAGGCATGGAGAAAGCAGCCATGGATTCTCTTTGGCTTTTGTTCTAGAAATTTCCGCCTTAGTCAACAAGCCCTGTGACCTAACTAGAACTAGGGCAGAGTTCCTGAAGCTTATGTGACACTTCTGGGCTTTGCAGATTGGTGGCGGAGTTCTACTTAAAGTGACCATGACAAGCTCAAGTGTGGGACTCTGAGGCACACGGAACCCTGGGGGATCGTTCTTTGAGAGCAAGGGCATCCCCAGAATCAGATGTGGTGTCTTTACTTAAGCAGGGTTTAGAAAGTGTCAAGGAACCCACATGGGCCTGAAGGATTTCACTGTCCTCTATGCCCTCGCTCTGCATGGTCAGAGAGGACCATGTCTCACAAGCCCGTGTGGAATTGGGGCCATGGATGTTTGTGTAAAAGTCAGGTATAACTCAACTTGCAATCTTTTCCTTGGGGAAACAAAAAAAAAAATTTGTTTTCCTGAATTAATCTCAGGTAGAGGGCACTTTACACTTCCGGTCTAGAATTTGAGTCTCTTTACATTAAAGACACAACATTACTTCGGTGAAGAATGCTGTTCTTTCTGAAAGAGGTGCACAGTGGTGGAGTGAAGAAGTACAGGGACTCTGGAGTCAGATAGGCCTGGCTTTATTACTTCATCGCAGTGTGACCTTGAGCACATTAACCTCTGTATGCTTCAGTTTCCTTGTCTGTAGAAAGAGGATAACAACAGGGAAAGCTATCTCCTAGGTTTGTGGTGAGGAGAATGTGGACAATGTGGATAAAGCAGTTGTAGCAGTGCCTGGTATGTAGCTAAGGGATACATACCGGGTCATGATTATTTTCCGCCATTGAACCCACAGCAGAATGTGAGAAAAAAAGGGTGTCTAGGGAAGGCAAGATCTCAGTAGCCTGCAGTAAGTTAAAAGTCTTGACCCAAGTGGCAGGAGGTCTGGCATCTCTGATCAGGCTTCCTGCTATGTAGTGAGGTAGCTCTGAGCCAGTCAGAGCTTCTGTCCCCTCATCTTAAAATAGGGCAGTGGAAACAACCCACGCGTCCATCAGCAGATGGTTAGATAAGCAAAATATGGCAAGTCCATAGGATGGAATGTTATTTGCCCACAAAAAGGAATGAAGTTCTGCCGCATGTTAGAACATGGATGAACTTTAAAAACACTAGGTGAAACATAAAGGACAGCTCTCACACGATTCCTTCCAAGTGCAGTATGTAGAGTTGGCAAAAGCACAGAGACAAAAAGTAGGATTGAGACTACCAAGGGCTAGCGGAGGAGAAATGGACAGTTATTCCTTAATAGTTGCGGAGTTTCTTTTTCAGGCAATGAAAAGTTTCTGGAAGTAGGTAGTGGTGACGGTTACGCAACATTGTGAGTGTTCATAACGCCACTGAACTGTACATTTAAAATACTTAAAGTGTTGAACTTCATATTATGTCTGTTTTACCACAATAAAAAAACAAAGATCATGAAAGGGAATAGTGAAGAGAAATAGGCCGATCTTAAAAGAGAAAGACACTTGCTATAAACTTTGAAACTTTTGTAGTCCATGAGGCAATCGATGTGCAATCCCAGAATAAAACATGAGGTGGTGGCGTTAGTCCCCAGGTCCCTTTCAGCTCTGGCCTGCCATCAGGTGAACCCCCAGTTCCTCTCCAGCACTTCCATGGGCGTCATGTCCTTCATGACACTGCTCAGGAGAAACTTACGGCCTGCTGGTCCATTCCTACAGTGCTTCTGTTTGCCTGTGGCCCACCTGTGGCTTACTTTTCCTTCTTTGCATGTGGTAGGTTGGTTGGCTGTGAGGCTGGTCCCTTGAAGGGCAGGGACTCTTATCTCCTGCCTTTGTGCCTATCCCCACCCCCGTGTCCCTGACCCAGGATGAGTCCACATGGGTGCTTGCAGATGGTTCCTTCCTATTGTGTTCCCTACTGTGGAACTATGGAGGGTCTGCTGGCTTCGTGCTCTAGACCTGGGCTATGCAGACATCTTAAACTTCTTCCCTACTCCCCATGACCACTGCATTTTACTTTGTGACCCCGAATATACATACACATAAAGTTTCATGAGATGACACTGATCATTGCTATGGGCAACATATAAGATTTCAAATTTGTCAAGTTTTTGTAAATGCTGTAAATATTACTGATTCTATAAAATCCATTCCTTCCTGTTTAAGAAATTTAAGAATGGCTTTTACTTGGGTGTGTGTCCATAACTGGACACTAGAGGAAGATGATGGGTCAAGTCACACTGATGAATGAGGTGACCTGGTGGGGTTCTCCCCACTAGCTGGGACCTCCGGAGGCCCACTCAACCCTCTCACACTCCTTAACAAGACCCCTTAAGGGGGTTCCACGGGAGCTCATTTAATTGGACAAAAATCTCTTTAATTGATTTTTTTTAAAGTTATGCAAGTTGTTTCAAAATATTAAATAAAATATTTCTAAGAGACATGTACAGAGATTTTGAGGAAAAAATTTTTAGTCACAGAGACTAAAACATGATTGAAAATAAAGTCATGATTGAAAACATAATTTACCTTCCGTGGTGAAGAATAGAAATGCCAGTTGATTTGGTTGGATAAACTGCCTGGCTCATGGCGTCCTGGGTGCCCAGTTAAATGTGTTCATGTGTACTGGTCATTGGGTTTTTGGCTCAGTACTTGGATCCTCTTCCTCCTGGAGGACAGAAATGATCTTTTTCCTTTTTGTGTAACTGCTCTTCTGAACTGTGCCATCTACCTTGCAGTCTTGCCATGAACCACCTGCAGACGGGTTCCACATGCTGCTCTGTGCCAGGCACCCTCCTCTCAAACCCGGCAGATGAGGCTGGCTCTGCTTACCATTGTGGCAATGGTAAATGCATGGCATGTACCATGCATTTGATGGCAAAATGGTGCTCCTAGAAAAGAAACCAAGAAGGCACATAGCCTTGGCCCAGATTGCCTGGGTGTCTGTCTGCAGTGGGAAGTCACGGACAGTGTGTCAGCCCTCTCAGCCTTCCCTGGTAAGCACAGAGGGGCAGATCACAGACTGGCTAACCAGCCCTTCAGGAAGTATTTTTGAGTTCGTGTAACTCTCACCTTATCCTATTACCTCTACTTATTCCTTTTTTTTTTTTTTCAGTAGTGGGGTGTTGAACCCAAGGCCTTGCGCTTGCAAGCTTTGTTAGCGCTGTACCACTGGGCTGCACCCTCAGCCCATTTTTTTTACTTTTTTTTTTTTTTTTTTTTGAGTCTCACTAAATTATGCAGGCTGCCTCTGGTCTTGAACTGCGATCCTCCTGCCTCAGCCTCCTGAGTTGCTAGGATTACAAACGTGAGCCACCACACCTGGTCTTCTACTTGTTCCTGTAAGGCAGTTTCTCACGCTTGACCAAATGAGGCTTCTGGTGTGCTCCCCCTTTCCAACAGGCCTCAGTGTTTTGAGGAGATTCATTACACAGCGTCATCCAGAGCAGGCCAGAAGCGTTAGGTCCCTAAGCAACGAGGAACTCCTCTAGCTGCACTGGCAGGTGGTGAAAGTCTCCTCTCTGCCAGCTTCTCCACCCCAACCTTCCCGCCCCACAGCACAGCCCCACCGGTGTCCAACCCTCACGTGCCCAGCCAGGCTGGCGTCGGCTATCAGTGGGTGAAGCAATACCTTATGGTATCTGCCCAGAGACTGACTTGGTGTGAGGCGTCAGGGTGATTTCACAGGCAAGAATTCAGAACTGACAACGAAGCCTTCCCCTGAGGGCCCCAGGAAGTAGCTATGGCTTGCGGCGAGAATCATGCTGAGCTAAGAGCTGAAGGGAACTTTGACAGGACTCAGGTCGCTCCCCTCCTTGGTTCTGTCAGTGAGAAGCCAAAGGCTGTGGTGATCCCATTTCCCCAATGCTTTGGGGTGTGGGTTCCTCAGTGAGAACAGGCTGGAGAAATCCAGTTTTCGCCTCAGTGTGCCTCGCCCTAATCCTCCTCAAAAACACCCTTTGAAGCCAGCAACCAAGACTCCATTGTAACTGGCCTCTCTTACAGAGCTTGGGTCATCACTTGCCGGTTTCCAAGCAACTGCCATTTTCTAGCAGCTCCCATGGACAGTCACTGGGTGCTTTGTGGCAGAAACCCCCCAGCAGGGGTGCCCCATGGAAGTAAGGAAGGTGTGGCTGAGAATTGAAGCCTCCACTGTGGAGAAAGCTCTGCAAACACTAGTTGATCTCCAGGGTGGACAGGAGTGGCTGCCTCCGCCCTTTCCCACGGTACTTAATAGGGTAACAGAAGTGTGTCTCTGAGCAGCCCCAACATCCTGGCCAGCACTGTCACTGGGCAAGGATCTCCCAAAGATGGATTTGTCTTAGGGCTCCAAATCCTTTACTTCTTTCGATAGTCACACACCCTGGCATGTGGCTTTACAGCTTTTCTCACTAAAGAATTTATTTCCCAATCTCTTTGACTCTGGGCTGGTCTTCCGACTTGCTTGGGCCAGTAGAATGCTATGGAAATGATGGGGTACTAGTTCCGGGCCTAAGCCTCAAGTATCCTCGTCTGCTTGTTTCTTCCATCTTTGGCCATGAGAGCATGCGTGGGCTGTCTAGCTGGAGGTCAGAGTCACGTGGGACAAAATTCAGTCCTCTCAGCTGCCCAACCGGTCAGCCGGTCAGCCTCCATCGTGGACAGCTGTGAGTGAGCCTGGCCAACGTCAGGAGAGCCACTTTGCTGACCACTCAGACGCATAAGAAGGGAACGCTTATTGCTGTGTGCCACCACAGCTTTGAGGGCTATTTGATGAGTGGCATTATTGTGGTCACAGGTAAGTGAGAGGTGCACCTAGAAATCAGAGTGGTGCACTCTTTGAAGAGTCATTAAGACAATCCTAACCCTCAAATAAAACTGGTTCCTGCAGATTGCTCGTCACTTGCATTGCCCTCAGCTGAGTATCTTTCATCAGTGTTAAACTCTACAATGCTTGGGAGAAAACAGAGAATGAGAGCACAGGACATGGAAAGTCCTTCATTAGGTATGAAGTGAACAGGGAGAGAGGAGGAAGCAGAGCCCTAAAGGGTGATCACCTGTATTTCCATAGACTTGGACGACATCTTTTCCACCTAGATAGAGTGGGTCATTTGCACCAGTTAACATGCACCGTGTGGGCATCTGGCTAACTGTGACCCCCATGCAGAGGTGAGTGTGTGTACAGAGGGTTGAGAGAGAATCTTTAGAGGGTTATTGGTACATAGGGCAGGAGTAGAACTTCCTAATTGTAATGAGTTAGAGTCACAGACATGAATCTAGCAAAACCTTCCCAAGGCTTCAAACCCACGAAACATTGGGTTAAGTTCAGGGTGCAGGTTCAATATGTTAAAATTTAGAAGGTTCAGTTTGGTTAGAGTTTGGGTTTAAATCCTAGGTGTAAATAGGGGAACATAACCCAAATATGCATATGGGTTTTACTACACATTAGTTAGAAGTTTCCATAAACCTTGTAAGTCCATAAAAGCATAACCAAAGTGATGTAATAGTTGCATAATGGAGGAAGCAAATGCTGTTTTACTCTGTACCCCACCAACATTTACCAATAAAGGGGGAAAAAGTCATAAGTGTAGGAAACAGGGCTCTAAACCAACCGTGAATCTGAACCCTGAACTTGAACCTGAATCCAGTGAAAAACTGGGTTTGAGTTCAGCTTCTAATGGTTTTTTTGTTGTTGTTTATATCATTAACTATCATTAACTATTTAAAAATAAAAATCCCATGGAAAAAATTTTATTCTTGAGCCGGGCACAGTGGCACATGCCTATAATCCCAGCGGCTTGAAAGGTGGAGGCAGGAGGATCGCAAGTTCGACATCAGTGGCAGTCTGCGTAACTTAATGAGACCCTGTCTCAAAAAGTGAAAAACTGGGCTGAGGGTGCAGCTCAGCGGTCCAGCACTTGCAGAGCATGCATGCGCAAGGCCCTGGATTCAACCCTCCGTACAGGAAAAAAAACTTATTCTTTCCACATGTAGGATTCAAATTTCAAACCTAAACCTGAGTCCTCTAGTTATTAATATACTCAATGTGCTCTAGAACCTGAACCCAAGTTTTTACGGGTTCGAAGCCCTGCATATGCCTGAATCCAAGACCCTTGTTCTCTGGCAGTTGTAAGATTAGTGTCCTCTTCAGCTGAGTTCTTTGAACTCTGACACATAAAGGTAAGTCCAAGTACTCTCTTCTGTTTTAAAATACTCTACAGATTCATCCAGACACAGGAGGGTTTCTGAGCCAGACACCAAGCTGCTGGCTATTTAGTTATACATCTGGCCTTATCGCCTGACAATGACTGAATGAAGCCCATAAAGAGCTTCATTAATGTTCTTGTGGCCATCAAGGCCTTCTATCCATCAGTTTCCACAACTGTACTTTCTAAAAGTGAATCTTGTCTCTCTGAGATGAATTTACACAGGGAATGGATATAAACAGGTTGGCTTCACTTTCCCAGTAAAACCCTAAAACACTGATTTTTTTCTTCTTTCTCATCTCAACTCAGTCTCTGACCCTAGAGCTGTGACAAACATTCTGTGCCTTTAGGCAGGGGATCCCTCCAGCTGGCTCCTGGTCCCATGGGCCCCTGTGACTTTCTTTCACAGGTGCCTCTGTCCCAGCTCTTGGCATGAGCAGCCTGGCTCTGAGGAGGACCATTGTGTGCCTCTGTCCAGTGGCAGAGCCAGGACAGAGAGGGGGATTCAGAGGCAGCAGCTGAGGGGACAGCAGCGCCACAGCTCCCTCGGCCACGCCGCCCCAGTTTCCAGAGGAGAGGGGTTTCCACGGGAGCATTCACCAGGGAGCAGCCAGCACAGACAGCCAGTGGGATGAGCATAAAAGAAGGTTTCTTTCTTTCTAAGTGAGATGTGTGGGTCATTTTCTTACAAGGCTACTGTGATTCAAGTCAAGTCCTCTGGCCACATTCTAAAACCAAGTTCTGGATGAATACAGCATTTACAAACACTCAGTATATTGTCCAAGCTGTAGACAGGCTTGGCATTAATCAATGGCATCTTTGCAGAGTCATTTTTTAAATTGGGGAGCAAAAGTTCCACAGGGAACAGGCTATCCTTAATACTTAGTCACTGGATAGTGTAAAAAGAAAAGAACTGGCACAGAGATGACAGACCTTTTGGAGCCCTCTGGGGGTTCCAGGAGGGAAGGGAAGAACTCTTCCCCTGAGTGGTACTGCTCAGAGAGGTCAGCCCCCGCCCAGCAGTAGCACCGGGGAACTTGTGAGAAATGCTACTTCCGGCCTTTTCCCTGACCTGCTAAACTAGGAACTCTGGGGCAAACTCCGGCAATGTGTGTTCTCAAGTCCTCCGGGGGATTCTGAGACACACTGGAGTTTGAGAGTTCAAGGTTGTCAGATAGTATCTGCCTCCTAGGTACAGAGACGTGCAGCCGTACCACTGTGGCGTCTGATCTTGTCAGATGTTGGAAGCTAAGCAGGGTTTGGCCTGGTTAGTACTTGGATGGGAGACCACCTGGGAATACCAGATACTGCAGGCTTGGGAGAAGGACCCTGCAACCCATTCCCAAAAAACAATCAGCCACTGAAAACCCTATGAATAGCAGAGAAACATCGACAATAGTATTTCACCTGTTATATATTCGGTCACTATGAATTGGACACCCACTTGATGGCACCTAGCAACAACAACGACAGAGTACAGAGAAAATGGCTTTTCTTTTACCAAGAGATTTAGTCTTTCATGGCCTAAGGCACCCATTCCCTCTAACAGCCTTCGCTCTGGGCAGCTAGGATGGGACTGATAGGTACCATTCTTGGGATCATTAGGAAAATAGTCATTTAAATAGTGTTTGGTGTCCTGTGGCTGAGGCCCTAGTGACAATTTTGTTGCTGTCTTCAAATCAATGAAGTGATTGCTGACAGCAGCAGTTCGTGTCCAGGAATAAACCTAAAGGAAAACCTAGGCGATGCTGGAGTATGGACCATGCCCAAACCTCCCGGACTTAACAGAATGAAGGTTTATTTCTTCAGGATGGTGAGGGAGCTCAATGCCACAGCCATTCAGGCCCGAGGCTGCGGGTGTGTCCGTTTCAACCCTGGCTTCCCCCATCACCAGGATGGGGTAAGAATGTGGGGAACTGCACGCTAGTTTTCAGAGCTTCCGCCTGGAATTGACACATCACTTCCACTCATGTGTCATTGACAGCAAGTCACATGGCCACGTCTAACCTCAGAAGTGTGTGGGGTACATCTTGTTCTGCTGTGTTCAGAAAAAGAACAGAGCATCCGACGAGAGGAGCCATGGTGGTTAGTCTCTGAGGTTGTGAGAGGACCACAGCTCTCCTTATGTGCACAGCTGTATAGTAACATTGCAGAAATGGCAGGGACGAGAGCCTGCAGGTTTTATATTCATCCACTCTTTGTTCCTACTGACCACCTTGTATACCCTCCATCCCAGCATCCTTTTTGATCAAACTTTTTTATTTTTTAACTAAAAAAAATTGAAGTTAATATACATACAGAAAGCACACAAATTGAGTGTACAACATGACGAATGAACACAAAGGAAATGTGACAGTGCAACCCCCACAGAGGCCAGGTGGCTGCCCATTCCCCGGGCTCAGCAGCCCCCAGCCTCTTCCCGGACCCTCCCAGTCACCGCCTCCCACCAGGGCCACTCTCTCTTGCTTTCTAACACCACACTGCAATTATTTTTCCACACCCATTCATTCCCCTGGTATTCACCAGCCAGACACTGGACCTTCTAGGTCCAGACACAAGGTTTACAGACCCAAGCACAAAAGCTGGTCCCAGTGAGCTTCCTGTCAGAAGACCGGTCTTTTTGGAAGGGTCTTTTAAGCAGGGCCTTTCTGGAAGGTGATGGTCTTTTAAGCAGGGCTGGGGGCAGGTGAGTTCTCTGAACACTCAGGAACTCAACCTAATTAACGAATACTGTCTTTATTACCCGTTTATTTATGCACATCCAGTATTTCCTAGCAGAGCAGATGGGACCACAGCCAGACTCTCTGCTGCCTGACACATGGGGAGTAGGTGGCCGTCCTGGCTGGCACATGTTTGCCTGCAGCTGATCTTTACACAGTACTCAGCCATTGGACACCACTGGCAGCTCAGGTATTCTCCCTGCTTTTCCATCACAGTCTCGCCCCTCCATATGGTTCTAGAGCAAACTGGTTCCTCCTGGGCTGGGTGTGAAATGAGTGTAAAACTGATTTGGGCTGAAATATAGGACTGACATTGGCCGGAGGACTGGGAATGTTTCTTATGCAGTTTCCACTGTCTGAAAATCAGGGATCTACTTGCCATCCTCTTGCCTATTAAACCATCAAAGGTCTGAATGGAGACGTGCTGGGCAGCTGGTTTCCTAAAATGCCAATTCCTCCCCAAGTGTCCTGTACATCTGACATTTCTGTACAAGCATGCATCCATAAAGACAACAGGATATTTTCCAGCTTTTCTGCAGAACCATGGCCCAAATTCAGGACATATGTCTCAGGGACACCATTATAAGTTCTGAGTCCATCTTCTGCACTCAGGAGTTTACTGTGGTGTCCAGTTCTGCCCCAGAGGACATAGCCAGTGACTTCAGCGAGAGGGAGATAGATCATGTGTTCCCTGGAACACTGTGGCCAAGGGCTCAGCCACATCCTTTTGTGGTAATAATTTTCACCAAAATGCACTTTAAATATATTTTTATAATCAGCTGGCTTCTAAATTATAACTCTGCTGAATAAGAGCAGAGCAAACATATGATTAGTAATTTCCTTATACAAAAGGTAGAATGAAAACTTCTGGCTAAAGCCCAGGACTTGCTTTTTTCCTTTTCTTTCTTTTAAATGTGCTTTTAGTAAAAAAGGAAATGGAAAATTGTCATCATTTCCAAGCCAATGCAATGGCTCATGGCCTTCATCCTGACCAGCAGCCGTCTAGCTCCCCAGGGAAGTGGGGACAGAAGAGATTAACTCGGGAAAATGCACCAAGAACTACACACCTGCTCAGCTGCTGTCACCAGTGTATCGATCCACCCCTTCCTCACATTCCCCATAGCACAGAACGATGATACTGTGGCAGCCACGGCTTCTGGCCTTCCCGAAATGACTGTCCCAGGAGACACAGAAATGCCTCTGAACGTGGACAAAGTCTATACAAAGACTACATGGTTATCTTGCTTAACAGCAAAGGATGGGCTCCTGACACACTGAAGGTAATGTAAAATGTTCCTTGTTTGGAAAAGATGCTACGTGGAGTGTCTCATAATAGGGAGTAAGAAACGTTCAGTGTGGACCTAAGGCCACATTGAGAAATACCTCAGAGGTGAGCTAGGCATGGTGGCTCATGGCTGTAATCACAGCAACTCAGGAGGCGGAGGCAGGAGGATCTCGGGTTTGAGGCCAGAGGCAGCCTGTGTAGCTTAGTGAGACTCTGACTCAAAATAAAAAGTGAAAAGTCGGCTGGGGGTGCAGCCCAGTGGTAGAGCACTGGCAAAGCATGCTGAGGTCCTGGGTTTAACCCCCAAGTAACACAAAAAAAGGAGGAGGGAAGGAGAGAGTCGGGGGAATGGGGAGTGAAAAATAACTGGGATGCTTGCTAGGGAGGCAGATTCCTAAATCTAATGAATCAGAATTCTCTGGGGCAGCAGAGAAATGTTTTTTTCCACTAGCTCCCTCATGAAATTCTTACCCTGCTGTAAAGGAGAGCTTACACATAAGTCCCATGAAAACAAAGGTATTTCTGTTTGCATCAGGCTCCTCCAAAAGGGGCCACCAGGATTTAAAGGAGCGTTGTAGTTAGTTTTTCATTACTTCCTTTGAAAGAGAAATAGCTGTTTTTTTCTTGCTGTTCATGAAGATTATCACAATCTGCAGTATTTCAGTATTACAAAGTGAAACTGTTCTTAGAGTACTGACAACTTATTGGGAAGGGTGCAAGACTGCAGGCATCTGGGGACTCACACTAGGCAGCAGGTCCCTGGAGAATTTCTCCTGAAGCAAAATACCTCGCCATGGTGACTGAAGGGTTCAGTTTTCACTTCAGTCATAATGGTGGCAGGACAGGTTGTCAGCTTTTCTTTCTTCACATCAAAGCCTCAAAGGTCTCACTGCTCCATTACTGTTGTCTTGGGGTGGATCCCAGCCTTCAGCTGCTCAATTTCCAGGGCAAGCATTCTGAGAAATTGGCTATCACTTAAGGGTTTGGCCTCTTCTTACATTGGGCTAGGAAGGAATGTCTAAACTGCATCCCAAGGGCCGGACAGCTGGTAATGCAGCCCCACAAAATCTTAACATCAAGTATTTTTTAGCATTTCATTTCCTTGCAACACCCCTTATTTTATTTATATATATACATGTATAAATACATATATATTATAAATATATACATATATTATATTATATATATGTATATATAAATACATATATATTTGTATATATAAATATACATATAAATAGAATTTATGTGCAAGAGAATTCCTCTTTACTCCAGGAGGCCAAGGGGTCGGACACCCCTGTGCTAGAGAGTAAAAGCAGGAATTCCCTTCCCTCTGAAGCCCTTTTTTGGGGACTTGTGCAAGCCCCTTTCACAAACACCTATGGAGCTGTGCCTCTAAAAATCACAACTGTCCTGATGGGGATAATCAGTCTTTTGTATACAGTATGTCAAGATCCCAAGATAAAAAGCATTGTTAAATGCCCAGGGTTAGGAGAGCCAGCAGATGGGACCCTGTGGTTAGACGCATGAGTAAGACTTCATTTTTGGATGCAACAAGCACTCCTTTTCTCTTTTAAAACTGAGCACTAGCTGGGCATGGTGGCACATGCCTGTAATCTCAGCAACTCAGTAGGCAGAGGCAGGAGGATCACAAGTTTGAAACCAGAGGCAGTCTGAGTAATTTAGCGAGACCCTGTCTCAAAAAGTAAAAAAATGGGCTGAGGGTGCAGCCCAGTGGTACAGCACTTGCAAAGCAGGCAAGCGCAAGGCCATGGGTTCAAACCCCTGCCGCTGTACCACCAAAAACAAAACAAAAAAAACAAACAAAAAAAACCCCTGAGCACTAGGAATCTGAGAGGCACTGTGCAGAGGCAGGGGTTTCCTCTCTCATGGGTTTATAATAATAAAGCCTTTCCTTCCTCAGATGGAACAAAGCAATCTCCAGCACCACAAACCACCGGAGACACAGACCTCTTGATTCAAAAGGCATTTCAGGCCTGTCAGGGGCAGCAAAAACAGAGAGCCACTTCTCTCCATAGGGCTGGGATTTAGCTCAGTTGGCAGAGCGCCGCTCTGTGGTCTCTGAGGTCCCGGGTTCGATTCCCAGCACTGCAAAAATGGGGGGAGGACATGACAATCCATTCCTGAGGCAATTGTGAAATAGTCATTGAAAACCCTATGAGGGTGGCTATGAGTCGGACACGACTTGATGGCACCTAACAACTTCTCTCCACGAACCTGCACTCTTCTGCTTTCAGTGACTGTGCCATTTCTGGTCCATAGGATCTTCAGCTTGAACAAATACCTGACCTGAAATTCAGCCTGAACCCCAGAGCAGCAGCTCTGTCCTGGGAGAGAAAGAGCAGCTCAGGAGACCCGGCCACTGTGACAGCCCTTGCCCAGTTGATGGAGGAGGTCACCCTCCTGCCCCAGAGGCCCCTCCCTGGCCTGCCTCTGTGGCCAGCACTGCTTTCCCAGATCCTCTAAAAGATGCAAGTGCTTCAGAAAGTCCGTCCAGCTTCCTCTGACTATGGTTCACTGGGAGTTGCGCCTGAGAAGAGCAAGTCAAAGGATCCCTGGAGATTACTCGGCTGATAGCAGTGTGTCTAATAAGGTCTTAAATTTCAGCCCTGTGACATGTAACCTGGGGACATGTAACCTGCATCAGGAGTCAAGCGCTCTCAGACCTGCCTCCTTGGAGCCTGAGCCCAGCAGACCGTGCCCTTGTCCTCCTGGTTCAGTCCATCCATCAGCATTGGCTGCCGCTGTAAGTCAATAGGAGTAGGCAGACAGCTGTCAGCGATGAGGCAGGGACAGGGAGAGGAGCTTAATGAAATTTTATTTTGAAAATATGGCAAGAGTCTAAGGCACTTCAAACACTTAAATACATATAGGACCAAAGTAAATGTGACACGGTATAAGGAATCCATAAATACAGAGACCTACATTAAGTTTCTCTAGAGGCAAATACAGAGCCAATCCCTCTAACACAATTAAAACCTTTATCCTCAGATGCAGACAGGGGTGTGCAATTGTTAAACACGTAATGTTACATGTAGTTCTTCATGTCTTTAATTACTATGGAATATAAAAGTTGAAAATACTGTGTCAATTTCATAATGTTTTATATAAAAAGCCATATAATACATCCACCTAGATAAAACCAACTGAAAGTATTACTTTGTGTAAGGTTAAATGGTTTTAGAGTCTTCTATTTTTAAACCAGAAACTATCAGCCTGGTGTCCACGTTGCTGATAAAGTTATCTCAACTTTCTTTCTTTAAAAAAGACAAAAGAAAAATTAACAATCATCCTGGAATGGAATTTTGGAAGCGTTTTCCAATAGTTCCACATTTAGTAAATATAAATCTTTGTGGAGAATCTCAAAAATGATGCCAACAAGGACCTGACACTTGTTTTGTATTGTAGAAGGAGAAGGCAGAGAAGTGGCCTGTTGAGGTCAGTTACCATTTCCTACCACTGTACATAACGGAGCGGAGACTCAGCAGCCACAGAGATGGGGTTCAAACGAGCCCTGCAAAGAAGCTGGCCAGAGAGGAGCCCTGGGTGCCCAGGGTAGCATCGCCAACCAGCTCTGCTCCCCCTGCAGAAGCGTCAGCCTTCAGCCTGTGCCTGTGCATCTGTTTGCTGGTAAGCTCAGGCAGAGTCCATATACATTCAATATCTGTCACCCCAACAGGAACAATTAGCAGCTTTACGGTGGCTGTTTGCACGTAATCAATCAAATGAGCTTCGGTGGGTGGGACCAGGAGACAACTTCCTTCCAAGCCTAGGAGTGCTCTGGAGACCAGGAAAGGAAAAAAAATTGAGAGTTAATAAGTGACCTCAGGCAGATATGTCCCCTGTGAATGGGAACTTGGCCCATCACAGCCAACCACCACCTGTGAGCCAGAGCTAGGGGAGCTCTGGCTGAGAACATGGGACAGATGTCGGCCAGCAGCAGGCACGGCGCCAAGGCCAGCTGGCCTCAGGAGGACTTGTCCAGCTGTCCTGGGAGGTCAGCTTCCCACTCAGAAGGAACTCTGGGACTACAAGCTGCCCACTGTCGGCTTTAGGAGCAATGCCAGGAACATGGTGACATGTATCCGTGGGCTCAGCCTGTGCCACTGGCTGATTACGCATGGAATAAAAAGCTCTGTGTGACAGCATCTGCCTCCCAAGGATGAGCAGGGACTCGGCTCTTTGGGCCCTCAGGGTGAGGTAGAAATGACGAATTCTTAAGCTCTAGACTGAAACATCTGTCCTCAGGATCCATAGACCCTGGTCTTCTGTCAGCCCCCTGGGAAAGGGCACCTGCCAGGCTTATGGAGTTCAGCCACTTTACAAATGCCAAACGATCAACACTGACCGGAGACTGGGCTTTTGCGAAGTTGACGCGGGCATACAGCAGAAGGGCGATGTCCTTGTGTCCTGCGTCCAGGGCTATTGAGAGTGCGGTGCTGCCATCCTGAAGGTAAAGTGCAAAGAACAAGCCAGGGTGGGTTTCTCAAACCTTCAGACAGCCAAAAGGTAACAAAATACTTCCCAGCAGTCCATAAGGTCCCCCAAAGCTAGGCACATGTTTAGTCTTTTGTGAAACGTTTCTGGGCCTCTAAGTTCTGGGTCAAGGAGGAGAATGAGGCCAGGCTCCACCCACCAGGAATCAGTCACAGAGACAACCACCGTGTTCACACTGCCTCTGCCCATCAGTACTGGCTCAGAGGTCTGCCCACAGGGAGCTCCAATTCAGCCATTCTGCCCATCAGAAAGGGGAAGGAGGGGCAGAGACATAACTTAATTTTATAATAATTACATATGACCAGGCAAGCACCATGGTGTGTGTTTGGAGGCCTGGTCATTTGCCAAGGATCTCAATTTTCTTAGGGAGTTGTGATCCTGAAGCCCAGAGTGCTTCTACTGAATGCTACAAGTCATGGTGTAATCGCTCAACCCTGGTGGCTTGAGTGTTAGGGAAATGCCAGGGGGAAACAATTACAGATGGGGAAGAAACGTTTTCAGTTAATTGCTTGATTTCCATTAAATTGCAGGGATTTAGATGGATATAAAACAGCACTAAGGTAAAGATCAGCACAGTTTATTTTCTGTCTAGTCTTAAAATAACGACTTTGCTCTGGTTATGGCAATGGGGAACGATTTGCATGTGGTTTGAATCGTTGGGTCCTTCCCTCCCACACTGTGAATTCTGGGAGCCGCTTTTCTTCCGGAGGCAGTTAAATGTTCTACCCGTTTACGGATGAGGAAGTAGCCAATCAGCTGAGGTGGCCAGGATTCCTGGAAGTCCCTGTGGTTCTATGGACTCTTATTACTAACCTACAAGGCTGCAGAAGGAGAACGAAAAGCAAGCAAGCAAAACCAGCCCCAGCCTGTTCTCAAGGAAAGGTAAGCTGGAAGCCTTTGCACCCCTGGAGAAGCTAAGGGAACCTGTGTCCTGTGGAGGGAGCTGAGGGTGGACCTGGGTAGCCGCTCGGGCAAAGGAAGATGTTTTCCCCTCTAACTTTCTGGTGTTTTGAGCTGAAGGAAGCTCTGGTTCAAACCGATGCTCCATAGAAACTTTCAAAAACAAAACCGAGCCAGCCCGATCTCTATGAGCCCTGACTGTTCTGTCGCCCCAGTGCCAGTTCTGTGCTCTCTGGCTACTGGCGCGCATCCCTTGGCTTAGACAACCCCCAGTCACACTGTCATCAGGGGAGCAGCGGGTGGTGAGGGTGATGAGGGCAGGAACAGAGTGAGAAGTGGGAAAATGGGTATGAAAGTAGTCAGGACATTCTGGAGCCTGAGCTTGTGAAACACCACAGGTTGTTCATGGCGAAGCACCCACCATCACTTTGTTTGGGTGGGAGAGGGTTTTACCCAAGGGAAAAAACTGGCTTTCAATCACAAGTAAACCCGGCTTCGAATGACTCCTAATCCAGTGTTGCAAATAGATCAATGACCTGCTCTTCTTCTCTTCAGGGACTTCTCAGAAGTTGCCTGCACCAAATTGATTGTAATTGTAGTATAAATGCTGAGTGCCCTTTAGGGTATGGGTTCTCATGTTGCTAGGGAGTTGATGTCTGACTCATTGGAACCCTATGTACAACAGGTGAAAACAGGATTGTCTGTGCTTCCCTGCTATTTATAGGGTTTTCAATGGCTGATTGTTTTTTGGGAGTGAGTTGCCGGGTCCTTCTCCCAAGCCTACAGCACCTGGTGTTCCCAGGCAGTCTCCCATCCAAGTAGTAACCAGGCCCAAGACTGCTTAGCTTCTGAGTTCTGACAGGATTGGACACCATAGTGGTACGGCTGCAGGCTATGGGTTCTCATACATGCCCATACATCCTTTCAGGAATTTAGGGGTGAGGCCTACTCATCTTTCTGGCTTTGGTTACTGGGAATATCAGTTTTCACACAATAAATGCTTCCATAAAGGGAGGTGGCCTGGATGATGTCATAGACCCACTAGGAGAAGGAAGGAGAACGTGCCCCGCCCCCGCCAGAGGCCCCGAGCATGCTTACATTGTCCTCCAGGTGGCCGTTGCAGCCGGGCTGGGCCAGCAGCAGCTTGACGATCTCCACGTGGCCGTGCTCGCTGGCACACATCAGGGCGGTGGAGCCTTCGTCATCCTGGATGTTGACGTCAGCACCACAGGCCAGCAGGCCCTTCACCATGTCGATCCGCCCGTGACTGACGGCCAGCATGAGGGCCGTCTGTCCTGCCTATGGGAGGAAATGACGCGGGCAGAGAAGAGTGTGAGGACAGAGCTGCGTATGTGCTAAGGCAGATGGTAATGCAGCAATCCCCAACGTTTTTGGCACCAGGTTGTGGTTTCAAGGAAGATAATTTTTCAATGGACTGGGGGCAGGGGAATCTGGTGTGATAGGACGCAGATGCAGGAAGTAAGGCCAGTGACTGGGAGCGACTGTAAATCCAGGTGTAAACACAGACAGAACTGGTCCATGGGCTGGGGACTCCTGCCACAAAGTAAAGTTTCCACTGTAGCTCTGAGGAGCTAGAAAGTTCCAAGGAGCTTTAAGGTCAGGATGTGAATACATGTGGCCTTGGGACTCTGCATCTGGCCATGAATACGGGACAGAATGGAGCCAGTCAGGAGGAAGCAGGTGCTGGCTATACGTGCTGGAGTCCCTGACATACAGTCGGGCCTGCACAGCTTTCCTAAAAACCGCCAAGAGGAAAGCTCAGGCTGAGGAGGAGAGGTTTCCAGAAGACCCGGTGGCAATGGCGTGTATGCTGAGCAGCACATGCACTGGGGTGGGCAGCTGTCTCTCAATGCTGTGCCACCGGTCTGGACACAGCTGGCCTCAGCTACCAGAGAGGGGAGGTGGCAAGCGTAGTGAGCAAGGCACTGACCTGACTGGCCTTGGCATTGACATCCCCGCAGCTGAAGAGCTCTTCCACCACCTGCATGTCCTTCTCCGCCTCCACAGCTGCGAGGGCTGCCAGCATGATGGGGGTGTAGCCCGCCTTGTTCTGGTGATCCACGTTACACACGTCTGCAACAAAGGAGTCTCTTCAGGGAGGAGTCACCTCCTACCAGCAGGTGTGGGTATGTGAGAAGTGGAGGTATGGGGCCTAGGGTGTTCAGAGACGGAGTGACTCAGGAGGAATCGGGAGAGATGTTTTTACACCAAACACAAATTTTTCCTAACTCACAGGGCCTGCAGTAGCAGAAACACCATAACTACAGTGTGTCTGTCTTGCGACTAGTGTGTCCTAGAGGTCAACGAGGCAGTTCTAAGTAGAAGCTGCTCTGGAGAGTAAGTACCAATGTGGTATCTGGACATGTGGCCACTCTGGAGTGAAGGACTCAGAGCTACAAATGAAAGGAGGGTTTGCAAAGGCTGAGCATGGATCACTGAATATGACACTGCCCACTTAACCAACATGCCTCAGTCCTGCAGCCCTGAATTTACTACTGCTCTGACTTGTGGGGACCCAAAAGGCAAAACTCTAATCACACAACTTCTAACTCTAAGTCTTGTGGTCAGAGAGCAGTAAGCCCTCTAAGAAACTGCCAGGTACCAACTGACCCGATGAGCTAGACATTTTCTATTCTGTAATTCTTAAGAAATAGTTCTATAATGAAATGACAGGATGGTGAATATCGGAAATCAGCTTTCACGCTAAGTATCAAGTAAAAATGTTTATGATGCTTCTACCATAAAGGGACAAGAAGAGATGGTACCATGAAAACTTTCCTCAGAGAACTAATCCACTGTTTACAAGGTCACCCTGGCATTTACCAAAGCATACATTAGGTGGAAAAAGGAGACAGTTGGAGGGGAAGTGGGTAAATATGTATGCCACTGAGGGTCCCAGGATCTGAGCCATTCAGTCCTGCAGATGCCAAAGAACCCCACAGTCACACTTGATGGAGCCAGAAATTCAGCCCGTAATGGTGAGCAGTAAAAATCAAGTAAGTAAAATGACTAACAAACCATCAACAATGGAATTAAAATAATTTTCCAAGATATCTATCCTAGTGTGCCAAAGGTATATAGAATCGTTCATTTCAGGAGCGAGCCTGAGATTTTATTTCCAGCTTCTCTGGCTGGTATCCACTTCCCTGCTTTAACAGTAACTTGGGCTAACATTATTGCTACCTCTGTTTAGAGTGTGGAAAGTCTAAAGGGAAACAGGCCTGAAATTCCTTCCTGTCCGATAGAAGTAGTTATGCCCCAACACTGGCACTGAAATAGGGCTGGGGATGTAGCTCAGTCATAGAGCACTTGCTTAGGATATACAAGGCCCTGGGTTTGATCTCCAGCCTCTCATTTATAAATAAATGGATGGATGGAATAAGCAAACTGAGAAGAAAAGGATAAATCTGCTTGGATTTCTTCTCTGCATTAACCCAACATTCCTAAAACAGAATAGAAAAATCAGGCCACTGGATCAAGAACTAGTTAAGGATAACTGGACAGTTTCATTGTATATTCTAAACCAGGTGCTGACATTATGTCCTCATTAATTAGACTAAGTCCCTACTAATGCTGTGTTAAGTCTCACACCAGAAGTAAAAATACTTATTTCAATAACAGACGTGATTCAGGGCATTTAAACCACAAAATTGAAAGCTCACTGTTTACACATACCACCTTCTTTATGTTTAGTGGATCTGTTGCCTATATTCTAGAAGAGCAAATTTCTACCACTTTCAGTAACATGGTCCAGATACAATGATAACACTGCCTTTGGTTTAGCTAGTTCTCTAATAACACTGCATTCTGGCTAGAGCTGTGATGGCTTTGCTGGGTCTCCATCCTGACTAACCACTCCTGCAAGGCCCCTGGATAGTGGTCAGTGTGCAAGGACAAACTGAGCGACCACAGGCACCAAAGTACGCCTCTGGGCCTGTCAACAGCACTCTGCCTCCTGACAGCAAACCAGCCACGCCTGCGTGATTCAGTGCAGGAGCGAAGCCGAGTCATGTTTATTACCAGGAATTCACCTCACTTGAATGCAGCAAGAATACCTTCAAAACCTCCTTTCAAAATCTGGAATCCGTGTCACCCAGGATTGTTTAAACTTCAAGCCTCCCATGCCTGACTCAAGAACAGTATTCTTGCCATGCCATGTGGGAAAGCAGTGAAAGTTTTAGGAGGGCAAGAGAATTCAGGAGTGGGCCAACCAGCTTCTCAGTGACGGGTCACAACCTGACTGCTGCTAGAGAAAGGACGGGGCGGCCACTACACCTGCATCCAGAAGCAGCTTGACGATCTCGAAGTTGGAATGGGACACACTGTAGTGGAGGGCGGTGTTCCCGTTGCCATCGGCCATGTTGATGATGTAGCGGAGCACGTCTGGGGACACGGCCTCAAAGGCGGCGATGTAGTCGCCCACCATGGCTGGCACGGCGGACTTCTGGCTGGATACACGGAACCACTCGTGCTGCAGGGTGTTCAGACAGAACCTCTGCCAAAGCATCAAGCTGCCGTTAGTTCTTAGGTTTACAGGCTTTTCTGAGACCCAGCTGAAAGCCCAAGAAACCTGGCTTTTTATAGTACTTGCTCTCAAAATAACCAGTGACACCAAGAACCCTCAAATACACCAAACTGGAACATCCTCCTGAATCAAAACTGCATACCGTGTATGTTCTGATTCCCATAGAAGAGGCCACATAACCTTGTGTGAGAGCAAGGGGTCTGGAGCAGGACTTCCAAGTTCAAATCCGGGCTCTGCTCCTTATGAACTAATGGCTCTCTGGGGAAGTTACTTATTCTGCATCTCATTTTCCACACCTGAAAAGTGGGGATAATACTTTCTTTTTTTAACCCCCAGCACTGGGGGATTGAGTCCAGGGCTTCTTCACACATGCTAGGTAAGTGCTCTACGACTGAGCTGCACCCCCATCCCTCTATTTTATTTCCTATTTTGAGATAGGATCTTGTTAAGTTACACAGGCTGCCCCTGGCCTCCAACTTGCAATGCTCCTGTCTCCGCCTCCTAAGTGTTTGGGATTACAGGTGCCAAGGCACCGGGCAATATCTTCTATTTGTAGTGTTTTTAATGGGATAAAACATGCCTGATTCAACATTTGAGTTGTTACTATTATAGAATTATGCTGGCCTTGCAAATGGTTTTTGTGGAAATCAGGATGAAATTAATGATTCCATCCTTAATTGTGCTATTTCCTTCTAATCCAGACCTACTCCAATTCCTTCAACTTCTTCATAGCATGAGGCTGGGAGAACACAGTGTGCAGACAGCCAATTCCCCCTCTAATCTCAAATGCAAATCATCAGCCATGGAGGGGGAATAATGCTCTGGAATAACTTTCATTTCTCATTGGGAGCATCTGCCTCTGATCATCAGCCCCACTCACACTTCCTCAGACTATGGACCATGCTTCATGGAGATTGAGTCAAACTGAGGCCAAAGGAAGTTCTGTGCAGATTAGGCACAACCAGTAATGGTGATGGAGAGAACTACAATACCTTTCCCATGCGCCCTCTTTTATATCAACTTAAGCAAACCACAAAGGAATGGTGTTCTTTGAAAATTTAAAAATGTATCAGAGAAAGCTGGAAAACCTACATCAAAGGAACTAGTATCCAGAAAACCCTTTTTCTATTGAAAGAGTGGGGTTGGGATAAGAGTACCCATCTCTTTATCTGCCGGTTACTGACTATTCAATTTTAACCCATTCAATCATATTTTGGGTCACTCAGAAAAGGTCCTGGCCAGAAAAAAAGTTAACTTTTCCTTCTCTTCTGCTCAGTCTTTTACATATCCAGATTTCTGTTTCTTTGAAGTCCTCACACAGAAAGGGGGGGAATTATATCTTCTGGCTCTTTATTCTGTTCCTGCACCAACTATTGTTGGTGTCCTGCTGTGATTTCCAGGCCCTGTGATCACTCACATGTCTACTACTCTCTGGACACAATGCATTAAACACTTTTTCAATAAGTGAAGATTCAGTCAACAAAAATACACAGATTAGTGTGTTTAACTCCATGCTCAGCAATCTGGGGCACATAGAAACAGAGTCCTTCATAAAGACCATATGCCGTAGTATTCTGAGAATGCTTAGAGAAAAAAAATTATGGGTGTAAAATCTGGGGTCGTAAAGCACCTGACTTAAATTAAGGCTAAACCTAATGGGATGCATCAACGTGCCAGTGTTATTTCATGGTTTTACTATCTGTGACCAAGGTATAGCCACGCATTTAATTGTACTGATGAACTGCAACATGCAGTGCTCTGTCGCCCTTTGTACAGGAATTTTATTTAGTAGTTCTTCCAGTTAACGTCATGCTTTTTCAGCACACTGAACGTCAAGACTCAGCCAGCTCTGATGAACTTAAGTTTCTATGTTGTTGTTGTGTTAGGTGCCGTCGAGTCGGTATCTGACTCACAGCGACCCTCATAGGGTTTTCAATGGCTGTTTCGGGATTGCCTTGGGAGTGGGTTGCCAGGCCCTTCTCCCATTTTTGCAGTGCTGGGAATTGAACTTGGGACCTCAGAGACTGCAGCGCAGTGCTCTAACAACTGAGCTAAATCACAACCCCCTAACTTTCTATAGCAATACAAATATCAGAAGACCCTTCTAACTTTAAAAAAAATACCACATGATAAGGCAGTATGACTAACTGAAACAAATAAAACAGACTTATAATCAAGATAGGGGTAATCTACTCTAGCACTACTAGTCTAATCTTGTAGCTGGTGCTCTAGATAAGACACAATCTCCATGGCCTTGCATAGGAAGGGCAGACTAAGTATGGTCTCATGTGTACTTATGTCCTTCTGCCCCTTTTTTTTTGCAGTGCTAGGGATCAAACCCAGGACCTTGTACGTGCTAAGCAAGTGTTCTATCACTCAGCTACATTCTTAGCTCCACTGCTGATTTTTAATAGTGTTACCAAAGGCATGACATTCCAATTGTATTTGTTATACATGAGGAAAACTGCTTTTCTGTTGTTGTTAGGTGGCTTCAGGGCTGGGATTTGGCTCAGTGGGTAGAGCGCTGCGCTACAGTCTCTGAGGCCCCAAGTTCAATTCCCAGCACTGCAAAAATGGGAGAAGGGCCTGGCAATCCACTCCTAAGGCAATCCTGAAACAGTCAGCCATTGAAAACCCTATGAGGGTCGCTATGAGTCAGACACCGACTCGACGGCACCTAACAACAACAACTAGGTGGCTTCAAGTTGGGCTTGACTCATAGCAACCCTATGTACAGCAGAATAAAACATGACCTGACACCATGCCATGCCCAACACCAATGTTGGTGTTTCTCTGCTATTCACAGGGTTTTCAATGGCTGATTGTTTCTTAGGAGTGGGCTGCAAGGTCCTTTTCCCAAACCTACAGCACGTGGTGTTCCCAAGAAGTCTTCCATTCAAGGATTAACCAGGCCCAACCCTGCTTATCTTCTAAGATGGGATACCATGGTGGTAAAGATTAAATAATTCCTCAGGTCTCTTCTAGTCCTAACATTTTGATGTCATAATCATATCATCTTGAGAGCTTTAGAAGTCACCTTTTACACCAACAGCTGCCATGTTATTTAGCATAAAATGCAGTAAATCTGCTGACATGCAAAGAATCAGATGGACATCATCATCTAAATTGGCGTGAGAAGCCACATTTTGTCAATGCAGTGAAGGCAGAGCTGCCAATGAGAGGGCTGGTCTGGCCTAACCAACCAGCTACAGATCCAAGCTTTGGTGCACCAGACAGTGCAAGTATTTGGCAAGGCATAAGATTAACTACTGGCATAGAAGTATTTGTGTGTCTTATATTCTACCATTCATGAGCACTAAAGCAACCATAACCTCTGTGCTATTTGCTTCTGAATCTCTCAAACCACGAAATGACAAGTGTAGCTACTTTTCTATTTAAAAAACAGTGGCTGCCTGCATTCCACATCAGAACATAATACGCAGTTTCATAACTGAAAGGAATGCTGACCTCAGCCCAGATAGGTTTAATTTAAAAAACAAAACCTATGCCTACTTAACAAAAAAAAATTGGAGGATGCTACTCATGCATCACAAGGTTCTGTGGGCAGAAGCAGAGTATGGAGAAAGAAAGATGATTGCTTGCAATTAGCCCTCCCTTCTACCTGCAAATATGTGCCTTACAGATGCCTCCACCCCAAGAAAAGTACAGGGTAAAGGTATGGTAAAGGATATGCAAAACTGGGCCTCAAGGGAACACTCGGGGTGCTCTAGGGAGCTGGGCGGCCCAAAGCTCACTCTGGAACTCATGCTATAAATAGTTTAGGGGAGAAGCAAGCAAGCAGGAACAGCTCGGGGGTGGGCTGCTGCTGACCCTAGCAGTGGAGCCACCTGTACAGACTGGGGAGAGTGCCTGCTGGTCAGACTCACCATATCTTTGCTGGTCAAAGCTTCAGGGTCACTTATGTTATCTTTTAGTAAGTTGCATGCAGATAACATCTTTTCACTTAATTCATACCTAAAAGGGAGAAAAAATAAGAGAGAGCTCAGGATTGGCCACAAAAGGGATGTTATTTTTATCTCAAAGTTTATTACCCTTTAAAAAGCAAGTGGCTCTGAGCCAGCCTAGGCAGGTCATGATGGTTGGAGGTATCCGCAGGCATCCAAGATTGATGTCACCATATAGAGTCAATACCTCTGGCCAGAGCTCAGTTTTTTCATACGGGTAATTTTGGCCTTTAGGACATTGTGGAGTAGCATTGGGAAAAGTTTTGTTCCTTCTGATATAAATTATTAAAAATATTTTTACTCTTACGGGATTAAGAGGTCTAAATTAACATATAATACCCACTATGCAACCAGTAAGCCACCCATCTGGATCCCATCTGGTGACACAAGAAGTGTTTGTCTAACACACATGAAAAATTTAAAAATCATGAATATGGTAACTCAGTTATATCTCAATGAAACTATTTAAAAAACCAGATGCTATTTCAAACCATTTGAAAATACTTGGAAACATAAACTAGAAACACTTACCTTATGTAAATGTAGTTAACTTTCAGTTATTAAACAGAAGAAAGTTTTCTGAAATGTTCTATTTATATCTTACATAGTGAAAAAAACATACCGAAGTGTCCAGTTTTTCTGTTCTTCCACATTCTATGAGCATCAAATCCATATTTAATCATAGTCTAAACTTTCTGCAGTTTTAGGTGCATGTCTTAGCCAACCAGTGTTTGATATTGTAGCTTCTATTTATGATTTTCCTAAGTCTACTGTTGGGTTCCTCATCACTCAATGAACAAGAAAATAGAGACGTGTGGCTGACACACATCCCCTCTACTGTATATGTGACCTCTGGAGGAGGCCAAACACCTATTCTTCATGTGCACAATGATCCTATAATAACAGTACTGAGACTTGTATCAAGATATATGGCTAAAAGTAAAATACGAAATCTTTAAAAAAAGGGTGCTGGTCACCACAATTTTCAAATATGCCTTTAAATATAAGGTGAGGTGATCAAACAGTGGAAGGTGTAGCACATGGTGGGTGGTTCCACATGTAAAATTAGATAGCAAAGAGTTAAAAGTTTCAGAAAACAAGGGAGACTAGCTATCAAGCATTCTCTTTGCTACCCTAAGAGATCTAGAAGATCCCATACTCTTCACTTGTATTTATTATGTTACCCAGATGTGCATACCTCTGAGGAATAGATAAGACCAAACAGATATGATTGCAAAGTCTCGGAACTGGCCAATTCTATTGTCAAAATACACTAAATGTGGGAGGGGTCGGGGAGGGGAGGGGAGTGTACCACACCTCTCTCTGATTTCCACCTTCTCAGGTTCACATTCTTGAACCTGCATTTCATCTTCCACCCTGGCAGACTTGTAACCTTCAATATTAACTGCATGGTGCCCTTCCGCCATTCCCAGAGTATCTTCGTCTTCCTCCTCTTCCTCCTCTTCTCCAGGAGGATACTCAATGACATCACACTCGTCATCTGACTCGGAAGAAGAGCTTTCATCTGAGCTGGAATCATCACTTGAAGTTGTTTCATACCTAGGTGGCAATTGGGATTTCAGGAGATGCAAGGTGTGCCCATAAAGACCCAGCGACAGAAGATTCTATGTAGGTAAAACTGCTGACTAACTCCAGAAAATTCACCAGTGGTTTTAAACCCTGAACTTAGAAGTTCAAAGTACAATCTTTTAGAATGGGGATTTTTGAATGGGTTCTGTCTTAAAAGGGACAACTTGGTTGCCAATTGGTATCATGTACCACTTGATTAAAAAAATATCATGGCACCTCTGGTTTAGTAAAAATCAAGAAGGAACTTACTTTATGGAAACCACATCTGCAGTTGCTCATTTTTTATTTCTTTTTTTTTTTTTCCTCTCTCCATTCTTCCTACTTTTCCCCATTCATTCTCCTACTGTCAAGGTGAATATATACTGTCAAGGTGAATTATATAAGTAACAAATAGCTCCTCTGAGGCATGTCCTTGAAAATCTCCTGGGCCTTATCACTCAATATAACTTGTAAGATTTAGAAAACAGTCACCATCATGTTAAGCTTGGTGGCCTGATTTGCTGTAAATACCTTACCTAAAACTGCCTTATTGCTTTCTTGTTTATCAACTAATTGTTTTGATTCTAGGGTAAGAGGATAAACAGATTTAACTATTTACCTAGGCCAACTGAAGAGAAGGAATAAATAACTAATAAACATTCTGTTTAGAAAACAAAGAACTGGCAGCCTGGCTAAGTTACTCTTCAGGTGAAAGGCCCCACAATTTTGTTTTTGAACACAGGGAGCTAAGCAAAAGGCAACCCGTGCTACAGGGGTGGACCACTGTCCCTGGGCGGTGTACCAATGGTCTCAGCTGCTCTTTCTACTCCCTCTGAGTTAACACAGTGAGTGCAAGCTGTCCGGCAGTGCCACAAGCCTGCTGCTTCTTCCTGAAGACTATTTTTTTCAGATCACAAGTGAGGAGATGTCAAGTCCCCAGCTTCATTGGATATCCTTGGAAGAGGAACATATCCTTAAGGACAGCAAGAGGAGGGAAGAAGAGAAGCCCAAATGCACCTTTGTGAGAAGGGAATCTTCTATCACCAAGATGTGGCAGCATGGCAGGACAGGCACCTTGAAATGGGACTTAAACAGGCAGAGGCAAAAGGGAGAGACAGGCAACATTGGGCTCCGGCGCCACCATCTTTCCTTACCCGCCATTAATGCCAACAAATTGAAGATTCTTTTTTGCACCATTTGAATCTCTGTTCCCATCTTTCTTCTTCATGATAGACTTCAGCGTATTTTCATTAGTACATACTGTAAAAACGTGAATAGAGGTGATCAAAATTAACATAACTCATTTAAGTTAAATGGGGCCCAATTCACTTCTGCCACATTTGTGAATGTAGACTTTGGCATGCACATGTGGGAAACTTGCACAAAACCCATTGGAAAAGTGTGCACATGCAAAGAAAATAATCTAAAGTACTATTAATAGCCTTCCTTAAATGGGAAAAAAATCCATTAGCACTTCCAGACATCACAAAACCAGCGACAACTGGCAACGGTATCAGGCTTTAGTGTTTATACAGTGATGTCGTGTCTCATTCCATCCTCAAGAAAACATTTTGGCCCTAAGAGATTATTGGTATACATTTTTTTCAGTTGAGATAACCTAGAAAAAGTTTATGCCTTTGAGAATGTGTTACAAAATTTCATAATTTGCAATAACAAATGTTTTTAAAAGGACCGCATAGCTTGCTTTCTTTGGTAATCTTAATTTAAAGATATTTTAGGCCCACCTGACAAACAACAATATAATCTTTCCTCCAGGTCAACTCATAAGGCAAAGTTGGGAGTGCTGGTCCAGAATCCTATGCTGAAGACTAGGAGGTGGCTTACCATAGAGGCCAGCAGCTATCTGGTCATCCGTCAGGTTCACTGGGGCCTGCGGGCTGTCCTGAGAGGGAAAGGTGTCCTGGCTGCTGATGGGCTTCCCTTGGGTGGCCCCTGCCTCCGGGCACTCAGGCTGGAATGTCTGCATGCTTAACAGCCCTCCTGGCCGAAGGCCTCCACACTGACAGATGTGTTCCAAACCACTTCCTGTCCAGAAAGAGAAGGGTAGAGCGTGTGTGATTCTAGGACTAGACAAAACAGATTTTTAGAAAGGGTTGGTTTTTTTTTCAATAAACAAACGAGATTTCTTGCAATTCATCCTTTTCTCAGGTGCTTCCCTCCTATGCTTTCTTTTTGAATAAATGATAACTCAGTCGCCTAAAGTTGAACCTTCTTTAGGTTCAACTTTAGTTTAGTTAAGTCCTTCTTATCACACATCTGGCTCCGCCAGAGTTTGTCATTCTAGCTACCTAACATCTCCTTTTTTTCTCTTCTGGCTGCTCCCATCTTCCTGGGTTCAGGGTGACTGGAGTGGCTTCTGGCTGCCCCTCCTCTACAGCCATTCCCCTCTGGCACACTGCTGGGAAGGAATGCTCTCCCACAGCTCTAATGCCATCATGACGCCAGCTACCACCAACTCTACACAATCTACAGAGTAGCCTCTGCTCAGGAAACATCTTCAGAACCATCCACAACCTGGCACTGACTTACCTCTCCAGCTTCATTCCCAGAGCTGATCTCTGGGTATCGACTGGAGCCTCTCATTTCCTGACAGCTGCCTTGGCTCACTCTTTCCCACCTGGAATGCCCGCCCCCCCCTCCGCCACACTCCTCACACTCCCCCACTCAGGGTCTTCCCTGAGCTCCTCAACCAAAAACAACTTTTTCTGAACACTCATAGCCCATCTTCTATACCCTCTTCTGGGATCTATAGTACAGGGTACAAGATGATTTTCATTGTACTGTTTTTGATCCCCTTCTACACTGTAAATGTTTTCAGGCTAATAAAAAGTTCTAGTCAACTTTGTTTCTCTTATATCTACTCACCTGCTTCTGCATAAGGTGAGTACGTCATATTAATAGTATTTGTCATTATTGAAACCTTGTTGTTGTTAGGTGCTGTCGGGTCTGGTCCAACACCAAGTGACCCTATGTACAATAGAATGAAAGACTCCCCGACACTGTGCCATGCTTAGCACTGTGTCAGTGTTTCTCTGCTATTCATAGGGTTTTCAATAGCTGGTTGTTTTTGGGGGTTGTTTTGGGAGTAGATTGCCAGGTCCTTCTCCCATTTCGGCAGTACTGGTACTGGGGATTAAACCTAGGGCCTCAGCTAGTGTAGAGCAGCACTCGACCAAATGAGCCAAACCCAGCCCCATTGAAACCTTAAGGATATATAAAAGCAAGCAACAGCACAGCCAGGCAATACTCAACGAAGGGGATGTTGTCCAGAACAATGCATCTTTCTGAGGGGCCAGGAGTTTTGGGGGGTAGAAACCCAGGGCATCACACATCCTTTGCAAGTGCTCTGCCACTGACCTGCACCTCCAGCCCATTTTTCACTTTTTATTTTGAGACAGGGTCTTGCTAAATTACACAGGCTGCCTCAGGCCTCAAATTTGTGATCCTCCTGCCTTGACCTCCCAAGTTACTAGGATTATAGGCATGTACCACCATACCTGGCTGAGAAATGCATCATCAAGTGACTTTGTAGTTGTGCAAACATAGTGGTCTTAAACTAAAATGGCCATAACATCACTAGGTGATATACTCTTATGGGTCTACTGTCCTATAATATGGTCCTTTTTTGACTAAAACGCTATCGTGTAGCATATGGCTATATAATAAACTCGTTTGTTCCTACCACTAGCTTCAACAATAGCCAGAGATATCTAGTTTCATCTCTACTACTTCCAACCACCCACACTGGATTATTCTGAATAGAAAGCTAGAGATCTTATCAATTTTATCCATAAATATTTCAGTATATACCCATAAAAGAACTCTTTAGACACAGACACATTTGAATATTGCTAAAACTGGCAAACCTAAAACAGAGATAAAAAGGTAATTTCTTAAGATCGTCAACATATCTAGTCAGTATTCAAAATCTTCCAGTGGTCTCATTAGGGAAAAAAACCAACTTATATTTGAGAATCCAAGTCATATATTTCCAATGCTTGCGACAGTTTTTAAGTTTTGTAGGCTGTATGTTTTCTAAGAAAGGCTTTTAAAAATAATTTTAAATTAGGGACTAGGGGCATAGCTCAGTGGTACAGTATTTGCCTAGCATGTGTAAAGCCCTGGGTTTGAGCCCCAGCACTGAGAAAAAAAAATGTATACACACATATTTTTAAAGTTGAGGTATAGTTTACATACAATAAAATAAACAGATTTTAAGTGTACAGATGGTTTTTGTTAGGTGACTTGGACTCATAGGAACTATATGTACAATAGAATGAAACACTCCCTGACACTGTTGCCATGCCCAGCACTATGTCAGTGGTCTTCTGCTATTCATTAGGCTTTCAATGACTGATTGTTTTGGGAGTGGGCTGCCAGGTCCTTCTCCCATTTTTGTGGTGGAGGGATTGAACCCAGGGCCTCAGAGAACACAGAGCAGTGCTCTACCAACTGAGCTAAACCCCAGGTTCTTCTCCCATTTTTGGCAGTGCTGAGGATTGAACCCAGGGCTTTAGAGAGCACAGAGTAGCACTCTACCAACTGAGCCAAAGCCCGACCCTGAACAGTTGGTTTTAGTAAACATATATGTCTGTGAGACCATCTAAGATACAGAATGTTCCTGTCAACCCAATAACCCCTCTTCCCAACCTTTTCCAGATAATCTCCCCAACCTGAGGGCTGATGCCCTGATTCCTCTCACTGTAGCTTTGTTTTATAAACTAGGACTTTTTTTGTTTTGTAGTACTCAGGAGTTGAACCCAGGGCCTCGCACATACTTTGCATGTGCTCTACCACTGGGCTGCACCCCCAGCCCATTTGTATTTTTTATTCTGAGACAGGATCTTGCTAAGTTATGCAGGCTACCTCTGGCCTCAAGCCTGTGATCCTCCTGCCTCTGCCTCCAAAGTCACTGGGACTACAGGCATGAGCCACCACACGAGGCAAACCAGGACCTTTTAAAGCTTCTCTAATCAAAGCCCAACCCCTCGTGCAGCCTGCGCATATGCTTCATAATAAAGGTGGGCAGCTTCCTGCTGCTGGTGGGAGTCACCCTGCTCAATCCTCCCTCCTGCACTGTGTTCAGGGTGGTCCTGTGGCTTCATTCCACCTAGCTCTGTGTCCTTCCTTCACAGGCTGTTCACCAGGCCTGTTACTTTGGCATCCTTCACTGTTAAGTTCTACCCACACTCTTTTCAAGGCTTGGCCCAAATCCTATTTCCTCTGTAGTATTTTTTCTAGGATACCATTACACAGAGATCTTTTTTCCATCACTGCCCTGCAGCGCTTCTGTCCAGACTAAAATTCGCCCAGCTCTGTATTTCCTCAGCTTCACGTGTCCCCTCCATGGGAATGTGAGCTCCTTGCTCCTTCTCGCTGCTTTCTTATTTGTTGTCCTCTCCTGTGCTCACAACAGTGCTGGGACAGAAGACCTTTGTGAAGCACTCATGCAATTCAACTGAAAGTCACGCAGATTCTGCTGAGGCCAACAGATAAGGCAAGAATGTCATTAGATATCAAACTAGCTCTCTCTCATTTATTAACTCAGAACTGCCACCTGCATTGCCAGAAAATCTTTTCTGGATGGCATTCAAACTGGGTGGGCTTAAAGGCCCATACATGACTTGATAAGGGCCCATCTGCAGGTATAGGCCCTTGCAGATGACACCTGTACCAGCATATGACCCTCACAAATGACTGCCATGTGTAAGCAAAATGAAGGAAAGGTGCAGTCAGGAATGCCAAACTCAGAGTGGCCAACAAACAAAGTCCAGTGGTCTCAACCCGGCCTGCCCTTTACAATCTCCAGAATTGGGGACTGGGGGAGTAGAACTTTTAAAAAGTACAGATAAAATGAACTATCTGCTGGTTGGCCCAGGCATCAGTATTTTTTAAACTCCCACCAAGTGATTCAGCTGTGCAGCCAGGATTGAGAACCACTGAATGAAACAAAATAAAACCTGACTGCTGCAAATAAGAGTGCAGACTCCCCTCTGGTCTCAACTCGTAAACCTGGGCCCATGTGAATTCTTAAGAATTATTGGTAGTGTTAATTAACAGCTCTGGACCAGTGGTGGTAGAAGTCCATTGCAAACACGAAACGTTACCCAAACAGCAGCAATAAAACAACAGAAATGATTACAAAACACCCTCAAAATTCTGGTTCTCTGGCCTGGATGCTCAAGACTCCTACCAGGTAGCAATGGTTTCCACAGACATAACTGGGGACTTAGTGAACAAGGGAGTGGGCAGCTGTGGAAAGATTTTTTGGCATTAACTCAAACCTATAATGGTCATAAACATCAATTAACCATGAGCCTCACTTTATGACGCGGCTGTAGTGATGACCAAAAACCAGCAAGTGACTAAAACCTCAGAGTTCTGGAAAATCAGAAGCATCACATATTCGATGCATTAATTCTAATTCTAAAGTGCACTTAGCATTTAATATATAGATAATCATAATGGCTAAGACAAACTATAATGAAAAATAAATAGCTAAAAATAAAAACTTTGTAATGTCCTGAATTTAGGAATGTTAGACGCAAACTAACAAAAATTTAAAAATATGTAAAAAGAAAAAAAGAAAGAAAAAGAGTTCTATGAAAACTAGAGTGTGGAAAGTTTTACAGAGATCCCTTCTCCAGTCTTCTCTGTGACATATGTCCATCTAGAATGGGGATGAGCTGATGGAATAGGCAATGTGTTTCCAAATTGTTACAAAGTTGACTTTTAAAAATGTATCTAAACAGATTTTAAAAGTTGTTTTGTTCACAGATGTCAACTATTCTGGCAGGCTAATTCCTATTTTTATTTATAATGCCAAGGGTATTCTGAAAACACAGCTCTGAACAGTGTGGCCAGCTAAGTAACCATGTTATGCCGAATTTTCAGCATTCTGGTTTGATTTTTAAAGAACATCGAGCTTACCTGTCAAGAACAGTCAGGACTGAAATTTCTGACTCATTATGGAGGCCAGTCTTTTAGGTATTTTGCCAAAGCATAATTAAGACTTGTCAAAGGGATCTGAAATAATACTTCTAGTTTTTCATGAAGCAAAAGGGCTTGAGCATGAATTCACCCTTGTCAGCACAAACACTCGTTTGAGGAACAGACAAGAGAGATACTTCATGAAGGACCACCTTCTATTTTGGTGAACATTACTTTTCAGGGAAAGTGCATAGCTTTGATGGAGAAGGCTAATCCCCCTCAGAACTCTGCCTGAAGGCTGAGACATGGTGTCCCCAATGTAAACAACCAACTCAAACTAGAGATAGAAAACCTATAAGGTCAGAGCTGCACTCTATCATTTATAGGGCCATTCTGATATTTTCTAAAGAATGAATCAAATAGCTGCCATGAATGTATCTAAAGTGGGCACTCAGAAATTAAAATGCTAGAATGGATTAAGAAGCAAATTCTCCCTCACCACAACCCCACCCACATTTAATTATACACCATCCCAAGACTTGACCCAGAAAACCCAAGCTGACAGGCCGCATTAACTAAAGCTGGGTTAAAATGTGTGTGATATTCCTCCCAATACAGCTAAAATCCTCTCCCCCTTAGACCCAAGGGACCTTGGCCACAGGTGAACTCTGAGCACTTTCTATTTACATAATATTTGGTCTAACATATATCACCAGAGATGATCATTCACACTTCTGGTGTGCATAGCCTGGCTTCCCAACTGGATAGCAGGTTCTTCAAGGCATATCTTTATATCTCTCTTTGTTGCAGTACCACATCTTGCATATAGTTGACATTTAATGCACAATCAATTGACATAAATAGAGATGGGGCCAGAGCAGACAGTAAACATCTTTACTGAAGTATGAATGCTATTCAGAAAAATATCTATAGCTGACTTGCAATATCAGTTCCCACATTTGTTATTTATGATTGCACATCTGTGAACTCAAAGCCATTTTAGTTCTTGAGAATTACTAATCTCCATGCTTTAGGATTCAAAGTAAAAGTGTCAAAGGAAACCTGCATCTTTTTCATTAATACTCATTTAAAAAGACCAGTTTAAAAGAGCAAGATTTTTAAACACGTGTCACCTGAAGGGCTCACAAAGGTGAGGGTCAGAATTAAATCTTTTGAAGATCTTTCTATTGGGGCTGACGTACTCTTTCCCAAGGTCTTTAACAAATGACCTGTATCTGCAATTTCAGTCTTTTAGAGACCTAGCTATCGCTTTTGAAAATGTGGTGAAAATTATGCTCTGCCTTCAAAAAAAGCCCAAACACACAATTACTCACAAAGCGATGGATCCCAGATTAAGAAAACCTGCTTGCTGGGTCAGGTGGAGGCAAAAGGATCGCAGGTTTGAGGCCAGAGGCAGCCTATGTAATTCAGAGAGACAAATAAAAAACAAAACATGGGCTAGGGGTACAGCCCAGTGTAGAGCACTTGCAAAGCACCCACTAGGCCCTGGGTTCAATGCCCCCACCAACACACACACACACATATACACACGCATGCGCGAGCGTGCAAATAAAAAATAAAATAAAATAAAATAAAATAAAAAGACCTACTCCTGGGCCTGCAGCTGTAGCTCAGTAGTAGAGTGCATGTCTAGCATACATAAGACCCTATGTTCAATTCTCAACTCGAAAAAAAACTAAAACAAACAACAAATCCCCTAAAACAAACAATAAAAAACCCCAACCAATCAAACAAAAAATACCAGCACTTCTGCTCTAAGCCATTTTTTCCAACATTTCCCCCAAAGTGAACATGGGGTGCCTACTGGATAATGGGTTCTGGCAGGAAACCCATGCATATCGGGAGAAATTTCCTCAGCTAAATTTGATAAGCAGCTACTTTTATAGAAAACGTCCTGCTAAGAGAGACCCTGGGCGCAAAATCTAACCCAACACTATCATTTGACACAGGAGGACATAGGGGTGTGGACTCTCTTCTCTTTGCAGTGATCCTGCAGACTCCTGGGGCGGCCACTACCAGAGGTCAGCTCTCCTGAATTCCAGGCCTCCTGGCCTACCACAACATGCCATTATGCCCAGGAAGCCTTTTCAGAAACACTTGGTTTAGATTATTTTGATGATCTTGTTGCATTTTTAAAAGGGGGACAAAAAGAAAAACATACTAAGACAAGTCAGTGGTGTATTATTTGAAACAGGAGACAACTGACTAGACATGGTATTCTGTAACAACTTTATCTCTCTGCTTGTGTTTTGGCTCAGATGTCTCTGTACAAAATTACTTTCACTGTGAGCATGACTTAAGTTCCTAAGGTGTTTTTCTTTCTTTCTTTTTTTTTGGGGGGGGGGTTTGTTTTGTTTTGTTTTTTTGTTTTGTTTGGTGGTATGGTACTAGGCATTGAATCCAAGGCCTCCCACTTGCACACTTTGCAAGTGCTGGACCATTGAGCTGTACCCCCAACCCATTTTTTTACTTTTTGAGACAGGGTCTCACTAAATTACGCAGACTGCTTCTGGTCTTGAGCTTGTGATCCTCCTGCCTCCACCTCCTGAGCCACTGGGATTACAGGTGTGCGCCATCATGCCTGACTTAAGTTCATAAGCTTTTTTAACAAACCCAAGACACCAAACATTGAAGATATGGACATTAAGAAGTTCTTTTGTTTGAGTATGAAAGATGGATTTCCTATAAAACCATATGTCAAGGAGTTGTTTGTATTTACTCAGAAATAGTTGAATATTTTTAGGGTATTTGTAACTACAAGTCATTTGTCTAGAAGCTTCTCTCTTCTTCTTTTGAGAAGGAAAAAGAAAACCAAATTTAACTCATTAAATCAAACCAACCCAATTCATTCTTTTTTTGATAAGAATAGAAACTTACGGTCTCTTAGCCAGGTATGGTGGTGCATGCCTGAAATCCCAGCATTTCAGGAGGCTGAGGAAGAAGGGTCAAGAGGTAGAGGCCAGCCCGGGCTACATGGAAAGATCCTGTCTCAAAACAACAACAAATCTCAGAATATTTCCTCTGAACATTTTATTTCCATGAGGAAATATCACATACATTAAGCTGGAATTAAAAAATACTTTTAAGGCTGTATAACATGGAACATGCCTATGGTTCCAGTGACTTGGGAGGCTGAGGTAGGAGGATCCTGAGTTCGAGGCCAGAGGCAGTCCATACAATTTAGCAAGACCCTCTTGCCTCAAAACGAAAAAATTAGGGTCTAGGGGTGCAGCTCAGTGGTAGAGCACTTGCCTAACATGCATGAGGCCCACGTTGTGCAAACAGAACAAAACAAAACAAGAATAGCTTTGGTCACCAACGAATTCCAGCTACATCAAAAGCCATGACATTCTCTCTCAAATCCTAGAAACATGTTCGTGGCCGCTTTAGGTGAAAAAATACATGGGTAAACTATGTATGATTCAAATTTTATTAGAAAAAGAAAGGATGTTTCAAAATATGGTCCCATATACCTGCACGTGTGTCCAAACCCAGCACACGTGGGCCACCCCAAGTGTGGGGACTTCTGCTCAGTTTCACGCTCTTCTCAACCATTAACTTATGAACACTTACTCCTGTTGTAATTTTAAGAAACTGAACAGCAGTGTTAGGCATTATGATGCTCCTAAAAATAATGTTTGCATACTAAAAAGTGATACCATCATCAAATCCTCAACTCTAGAAGAATGAATGAATTTCTATGGATGGGGCACTAATACACTTGTTTTTGAATTTTAACACTGATTCTGGACTGAAAATTCATCTTGTTTTGTTTTCCCATTTTTATCTATAACGTTTCTTTATCATGATAAAGCTGTTAGTTGGGGAGGTATAATAATTAGGTGGTGGGGGAAGTTAGGCACAATTCACAATCATGAAGAACAAAATCTGTATTAAAAAGAAAAGACCACTTGCAAAATTTTTGTTTGGCAATTGTTCTATCTACTTTTCCATCTTGGAAGTACTCAAACAACAACAAAGACCGCCAGCTTTCCCTGAGCACTTACACTCTGTGCTGCAGAATATTTCACGCTTTACTCCTGTGAGTCACCAAATCTACATTATAAACCTGTGAGGAGACAAAGACAACTTGTCCTAGCAGCAGCAGAGAGAATCTGAACCCAGACTGTATGGCTTCAGAGTCCAACCTTCAAGCATGAAGTTTATACAAAAGTGATTATGTGTTCTTTTTGGTAGATGTCAAACCCAAACTCCCCATTGCTACTTTGGGGAGAAGTGTGAATGAACACCTTCCCATCCTCCTTTATACCTTTCAGTACAGATTGGTCTCCTACCCTGTGTGTATGTGATATTCTATATGGTAAAGTATGCACGGAGATTCATAATGCATTTCAACATTCTTCCTACTTCGTATCTCGCAGATGTTAAGAATCTTAACTTACTATAATCAAGCTGCTTTTTCAGCCCACATATAAAGAACTTTACTGTGGCTTGAGTTCCTAAACAAATTTATTCCTCATTAGAACTTTAGAGCAACATAGCTAAAATACAAATGTGACGTGAATTACAGATGTACTATAAAGTTGCTCTTGTGTGCTCTGACATGGGCTGCCACTATGACTAAATAGGTGCTACTAAAAATATCCTTTTGTTCATGATGTTGTAGGTCTGGTGTATTTTAGCTGATTAGTTAGGTGTTCATTTCAAGGGTCAGATCCACACAGTGATGTGTGGAATGTCAGCATGACTGGAAACAGACCAAAATACACGGCAGTATAGCCAGACAAAACTTTCCCCCGGTCTCCACACTCAGGGGGTGGCACAAAATACTCCAGTCACACAGCTGAGTATTTCTGGCAAGAATGTGAAATAGAGAAAGGAGGAAGGTTGGGAAGAAAATGCTTTTATGGTCCTCTGTACCATCTGCGTCTGGAGGCATTTAAGAATTTTATTTTGACTTCAACATCTGACATGATTTTTTTTCTTTTTTTGTGGTACTTGAGGTTGAACCCAGGGTTTTGCACTTGCATACTTTACAAGTGCTGGACCACTGAGCTGCACCCCCAGCCCATTTTTTCACTTTTTGAGACAGGGTCTCGCTAAATTACACACATCACCTCTGATCTTGAACTTGTGATCCTCCTGCCTCCGCCTCCCGAGTCACTGGGATTACAGATGTGCACCATCGCGCCCGGCTACATCATGATTTTTAAAAGGATGAGGAATCAGATATATTATGGTTATCTTAGGTCTTTGCTTCAATCCCCATATCTTTTTAATCCTGTTTATTCTAAGATGACTCTGCTATACATTATTAGACTCTTTGGATTCTAAAAACATAAAAACCCCTACATCAGCTGTCATGTTCATTTTTTTCTTCTACAACAATCTGTCCCACAGAATCGATTCTAACAACTAAAAGTCATTGAGGTTGAAAAGTGGAAACTTAGGAAAATACAGAGAGTCCAGTTCAGTCCATTCTAATCACTGACATTTCAGGCAATAAAGGGAAACAGGCTGAAATGCTAGTGGATGGCTGGCTTACTTAAATCTATATTGCACATTGTTTGCAGCCGTAGCCCTGTGGCATCCAATCCCGTCAGATCTTGGAAGTTAAGCAGGGTCGGGCCAGGTTAGTACTTGGATGGGAGACCACCTGGGAACACCAGGTGCATGTAGGCTTGGGAGACGGACCTAGCAACCCACTCCCCAAAATCAATCTGCCATTGAAAACCCTATGAACAGCAGAGAAGCACTGACAATAGTGCGTTTCCCCTGTTGTATGTAGGGTCCCTATGAGTCGGATACTGACTCGATGGCACCTAACAACAACAACAACAACAACAACAACAACAAATATTGCGCATTAAAAAAATAACAATTTGGTACACATTCCACCCTAGGTACCCTAGGTCACTCTGTTTCACAATAACTCGAATGCCAGGAGTGGGAGCTGGGTGGTGCCAACTGGGTGGCACAGCTCAGGCAAAGGGGGACAAAGTACTGTTAGAGATCCAGAGCTCCTGGTACCAAGGGAAGTCATTCTAGTAAGGCTCACAGGGAGATACACCATAAAAGCTCCCAGGGTAATTTCTCAATGATGAGGTTCAATTTCAGTAAAAGCAGAGGGGAGCAGGAATCCTAATGAAAAAAGGAAAGAATGAAAAAAACAAAAATATATGTGTCTATCAAAATAAGGCGGGCTGGGATTTAGCTCAGTTGGTAGAGCGCTGCGCTGCAGTCTCTGAGGTCCTGAGTTCAATTCCCAGCACCACAAAAATGGGAGAAGGGCCTGGCAATCCACTCCCAAGGCAATCCTGAAATGGTCAGCCACTGAAAACCCTATGAGGGTCGCTATGAGTCAGAAACTGACTCGATGGCACCTAATAACAACAACAAATCAAAATAAACTGAGGGAAGAGACCTCCTGATCTCACAGTTGTCGCTCCAGGGTCTCTCCTCTCAAACAGCTCCAGCTGGGACTCCCCATCCCTGTAACACTGCCACTCCCCATCCCTGTAACCGGCATGGTCTTCAAAGTGCTAGCTACCTCCTGACCTATCACAGGTCCCCTGTCTGTCACCTGTCCGTCTCGCCCCCTACTAGAACATAAGCACTTCAGGGAAGGAACCCTGGTGGTTCCTGCTGAATTACCCTCAGAGCATGAGCCTACGCTGCAGATGGAGCAGGAATTCAAGGATTATTTGCTGCACTAATAAAATAAATTGGTGAAGTGTCTATTCCCCCATAAAAATGTTAACTAGATTTTTATGCCATTATTTTTAATTGGCAATATACTGATAATTATGGGTACAAACAGTACAGGATTTTTTTCAGGCAGTTCTGTATAAAATGAGAAAGTTAATAACAGAAAGACAGACAATAAAGCATCCTATAAAACTCACAGCCTCAGAAGACAACTTCTAGGCTGGCCAGTACCAGTTTGCTTGGCTTTCTGTGTTAGTTCCCAGCTATGGGCCAAGGAAGCTACTAAATAAGGATAATCAGTAGAGTTGCTTATGGATTTTGATTCTTGGTTTTCATTCTACTCACTACTAAAGATTTCCCTAGGACTTAAAAAATGATTTCAGCAGTTTTAAAAAGTCCTTGCCTTCTGGAAAGAAGGCCTATGGTTTGACTGTATCCCCAAAAGTTCACAGCGTGGAAACGGATTTCCTCTGCCTTCATGAACAGATTAATGCTACTGTCATGGGACTGGGCTCATTACTGCAGCACTCCTTGGCAGGCTGCTCTGCCTTGTTATGATGGAATAAGAAGCCCTCACTGGATGCAGGTGCCATACTTTGGACTTCCCGCCTTTAGAACCATGAGCTAAGTAAACCTCTATTCTCTATATGTTGACCTGTCTACGGAATTCAGATACAGCAACCGAAAATGGACTAAGACATTTCCCCTTTTCCAGGTCCTTCAGGGTGCCACCTACCTGTGATTTTACCCAGACTGGTTTTCTGGGAGTCAGGGTTCCTAAGCTCTTCAGTGCTTGCAGACTTCATGACAGAATTGATGGAGGACAGGGTGCTGATGAGTTGCGAGTTGAGGGAACCAATCTGTGAGTGAGGCTCCCCAAAAGCGTCTGCTAGTTCACTGTAGTTCTCAGCCAACAGTGCCTGCTGCTCGGCCAGCAGCTTCTGCACACGCTCAATGTAGTGATCTAAGCCGATCATCATTCCAGATGCAGCCTGGGGCTGAGGGTCCTCTCTGACCTCCCCTATAGGATCGTCCCCTACACCCACGCTCCTGCTGCCTGGCAGCCCCACAGTTAACTGCGGAGGGCCACATGCTATGGTCCTCATTTTGAGACCAACTAGGTAGCTGTCATAAATATTTATCTGCCCCACACCTGACTCTTTGGTCTTCACAGCAGATGGCTTGTCAAACCCAGAACTGCCAGAAAGCACCGTCCCAACACCAACAGACCGCGTCTTGGTGGAGGAGGTGACATCCTTGACACGACCTTCTCCTATGGCCACAGTCCGCACCTCCACAGTCTGGGTGCTGGTCTGCTTATCCAAAGTGCTGAGAAATGTGTTGGTGCAGGATTCCACAAGAGTGGCCGCCGCGGTGTTGGTGGACTGGTCCACTTGTCCCAAAGCTGTACTGGTGTGCTGGTTTATGGTACGCGGCACTGCCATGACGGCTGCTTCCACCTGGCCTGCAGCGTCTGTGTTCACACCACGGGAGGCGCACTCCTTGGGAGAGCAGACCGTCACGTCCACAGAACAATCTCCACAGCCGATGGAGCGCAAGTCTTTGAGGTTCAGGTTTGTCCTGAGGAGTGCCAGGTCGCTCCCAGATGCCTCCGTGTTGCTGCCTGTTTCACACACGCTGACTTCCACCCCGACACTCTCGTCACAGGTCTCCACAGACCTCCCTGTGCATCGGTCACGCATTTCCACTCTCTCCTTAACAATCCACCAATTCATGGGCAGCTCTGGCCCCACGACTTGGTTTTTGCATTCGGGCTGACAGGAGATACCTACGCTACTTATTGGCACAGAGGTCCCCACACACATGTCCACGACGTCCACGTGGCTGCCAACCATTTGGTCTCTGGTCTCTACCACTGCCTCCACCAACTTGCTGAAGACAAGGGGCTGGGCCATGGTGGCTTTGTCAACTTTCTTCCTTGACCCAGCAGCCTGCAGTTCCTGTTTTAGTTTCGTCATCTCCCGGTCATGGGTGGTTTCTTTAAGCTGTACCTCCAGGCGGTAGATCTTTTCCTTTAAGGTTTCTATGGTCTGCTGTTGCAGCTCGATTTCTCGGTCGGCTTCAGTAGTCACTCCGAGCATGGCCTCGGTCACGCTGACCGCAGAATTCCTCATCTCAGTGACCGTCCCTACAGCTGCATCCTTGCAGAACCTGGAGGCCCTGTGGTACACAACAACGTCACTCACATTCTCGTTGCCACCCACAGCCACAGACCGGCACTCCCGAGGTGGGCACTGCCCGTTCTCCCTGAGCTCCGAGGAGGCCTCGCAGCTGCTATCCTGGATCTTCTGCTCCAGCTCCTGCATGTCTGCCGTGAGCTGCCGGAACTCCTTTATCCTCTGTGCGCTCTGCTCCACGCTCTCCATCTCCTCCTCCTCATAGTCGATGTATAACTCCCCGCCGCTTCTGTGGGCCCGTGAGAGCAGTTCCAGCTGGGAAGCGTTGCCCGCGCTGTAGGAGCGCTTCCTCACGCCGCAGGCGTCACTCTGGGAAGCGGCCCTCTGGGTTTTCAGCTGCGAGGCCAACTGCCGCTTCTCCTCTTGCAAGACAGAGATCTTCACCTGGAGCACAGGGATGGTTCTCACCTGCTCCTCAAGCTCCTTCAGGCGTTTCAGGGCAATGGCCATCTGCTCTCGGATGTGCTGCAGGTGCATGGGACTCACGTTGGTCACGGGGGTGGAGATCCCTGAGCTCAGCGGGCTGTGGCGGACGGAGCTCCCCATGGAGGAAGTGGTGACAGCTGTCGGAGCATAGCCACCGTAATCCCCATTGCCTTGGTATCCATTCTGAAGCTGGTGCATGGCAGGATTATGGTTCCCAGAACCCATAAAGGAGGGCAGGGAGCTAGTGGAGCCCATGCCTCCAAAACTGGCCAGCCTGGGCCTTCTGAGCTCGCCTGGTGTCATCTGCATGGCAATTCTCTCCTGTTCGAGTCTTCTCCGGGTCTCCATCAGTGTCTTGGTGACATGAAGGTTATGCTTTGGAAGCTGTGGTGAGGGAGGGGGCAACTGTCGATTTTCTGGGATCGTAAGAAAAGTGGGTGAGGTCTCCAGAGGGACAGATGGTTTTGAAACTGGGGTTGATGTAATGTGGCTCCTTGCTAGGAGGAAGCCGGGACCCTGCTTGTTGTCATCACTGTTGGAAGATGAAAGGGATTCCGTGGATGTCCACACACCTTGCTGACCCCGCGTGGCCCTGGTTTCTGGACATGGCACAGATGGCTTCCGCCTCTTCTGGATGTTCAGTTTCTTGATGGTATTTCCCTTCTGTATGTCATCCACATATTTGACGAAATCTAAGTCTAGTTGATAACCGTAGGGGGTTTCCACAAAGTAAGGATCTTTCTGTTCCTTATTATGGTCTCCATTCAGAACATTATCTGCTTTTTCTAAGAGAGAGAAGAGAATATTACTAGGCCATATCTTACACATTTTGGTTAAAACTATTGTTTGTGTATGTTGCAGTACAGTGAGTTGGTCTGATTTGAGAGATGACAGATCTATGTTTCAACCCTGGATCTACAACTTAGCTGGTGAGCAACTTTACAAACTTCTCTGAACTTTGGTTTTCCGTAAGTAAAAATGGAGATACAAGTATTTAACTCATAAGGTTAGATACTGTAATGAGATAATGATTTTACAAGCTAAGCACATAAATCCTTATTAAATATTTTTAAGAAAATGTATTTTAAAAGGTGTCACAGCACTGTCAAGTAGATTGCTTCATTTGTCCTCCCTTGAAGGAGGGAGGGCTGACATTAAGGTTCCTATTTAAAAATTGTTACGTAGGCACAAGATGCTAAAAGACAGGAGCAGACTAACAGACTTCAAGAGCAGATCTACAAGGCCTATGTCCTCCCCCTGCCCCCACACTTCGCAGCTGGGCAGCCTTTCCAAAGGGTGGCAAAGAGCCACCCAGTGTCTGACCACCTCTACAAGACTCCAGTTTGCCCTGTCACATTCTTGCTAGAAAGCTGGGACACAGAATGTTGATCCACTAACGCTGGCAGAATGAGGCAGTCAGAACACAAGACGTCAACTCTGTTCCTTGCCTCTCACTTCTCAGTTTCTCCTCTGGCTTAAAAACAAAACAAAACCCTCTCCCAGTTGGAGGAAAGTTTTCTCCACTCTGACTTTAACTTTGTTTTTTATTTTTGACAAAACACTAACTATCTCAGGAATACCTGGCTCTGCAGTTATGATCAATCCAAAGAGATTCAGAGGTAAATGAAAATAAGGGCAAACTTGCACTCTAACCCCTGGATCATGTGGCATTCAGTAAATGCTACTTCTGGCTAAACCAAACATTTGAAAAAGGAAACACAGGGATCTTTCAAAGCACAGACCTTGCTGCTGACCTGGGCTATGCATTTCAAATTTAGAAATAAGGCTGTTTTGTTTGTTTAAATCGTAGGATTAAGAATGTGTTTTCCTAGATCTACACTAACAGAGCTATGAGAAAAACCCAAAAGCAGGGAGTGAAAATGCAAGTCATCTGTCTCTCCACCCCCGTTTTAGACATACGTCCGTCCCCTCCCCCCAGCTGTCAAATTCAAGGACTTGCAGCAAACTTGGGATGCCAGTCTGGCCTCCCAGCCCCCAGCACTGCTGAACCTTACTGCAGCTGATAGTGAGAATGCTCTGAATGATCCTTTTGCCTACATTTGTCTCTTTCTTTTGAAACAATGAAAAGTACAAAAAGACTGTCAAACAGAGGAATAAAAAGAGCACATATCTTTTGTGCCTCAATTTAAACAATATTAGACATGGGACTGTAGCTCAGTGGTAGAGCACTTGCACAGCCCTAGGTTCAATCTTAGCACCCCGCACACATCCACACTCACACACACAAAATCCTGCCCCCCATAACACCACCACCACTAAACAATATCAAACTGTTCTCCCTGCTAGAAGGCAGACACTAGATTTCAATTCCAAAGCAGACGGGAAATCTATTTGAAAGAAGTGCTCAGCACCCGTGAGTCTCTAGCCTTATCATGAGCTGATCCAGAGCCTTGTGCCTGGAAATTTGTGCTCATGTTAACAGAATGTGTCTGTCTTTCTTCTCTAACCTCCAACTCCACATGGAGAATTCACTCACTCAAAATATGCGGCCAGACCTGTTTCCAGCGCTGTCTGAAATTCTGTAAGCAAGGCGTAGCTATGGATCTCCCCGATCCATGGGGGACATGTAGGAAGAAAGTCAGCACTGGATCCTAGAGGTCCCCGGAAGACCCTGCCAGGCCACTGGTACAGCTTGGGGGGCCATGCGGGTCCCTCACGGTCTCGCCTTGGGGATTTAGTCTGCGGGAATGAGCGGAGTGAAGGGGCTCCTGGCACGCCCGCGCCCGTAGGCGCCCTCACCCACAGCCCCGCGCTCACCTACCCTGTGCCTGCCGGCTGCGGGCTCCGGGCACGTAGGCTCGGCCTGGGACGCTCCGGCTCCGCACGCAGGCTCAGCCCGGGACGCTCGCTACGGTTCCTCACCCCATAAGGAAAAGGCTGTCAACATTCGCGCACACCTAGCCGGACCACGCACGAATACCATAGGCCGAGTCTTCTCCAATGAAGGCTCTCTCCAGCTCTGTGTCACCACCCCCAGCGCACTCAGCTGTTTGGCATTCCCGGCTTTCTTAATGAAAACAAGCAGGCGGCATCTTTTGAAAATGTGTGCTCTTCATTCCAGTTTTGCCAGGAGTACAAAGAAAGCCAGCAATGTGAGCATCTCCACAGGGAGGCTCTGTCTTCCCTGTGCCGGCCACTTCTTCATGAAAGAGTCTGTGTTCTGGAGCACAGACCCAGCAGCCTCAGCCCCAGGTCACCTGAGGAAGGGCAGGGCCATAATGGGCCACTGTTCTCCGGGTTCTAAGAGCCGGTAGTCGCTGGGGTTCCAGAGCACTAGGGGAGACTTCTCAGCAGGACTCCTAACAGGTAACAAGTAGCCACCCCCTAACACTGATCTCAGCTGAGCTCCTGCCATTGCTGAAGGTTTCTTAAAGAAAATTGATCAAACTTTTTTCCAAGTACAAACAGTGAATGCTTGTAAAAAAAAAAAAATAAATAAAGTCATATACAAACTACATAAAGAAGAAAAAAAGTCACTCATGTGAGGCACTGATATTTTGATGTTAACTCCTAGGTTTTTCTTAACATAGCTACTTTGTCCTCTGCAGCATTTTCAATAGGAAAAGTGAGCTGAGTGAATGTCAGGATTTAGGATACAACAAAACAGCACACTTTAGTTATTTCATAAATTCACACTGTACAAATCACCAAGCTGGGTCAAGCTGAATTATCCAAAATGAACTTTAGACTTCGCCCTCTGGCAAGCAGGAGGGATTGGAATTTAACCATGTTGGGCCTATTTTCCAATAATGCTTAACCTGAGAAGACCCAAAGGCCTTGTAATACATGTTTCTCCAACAGCAAAAAAAACTGAGATGTTCTCAAGGTGTCATCTGTACAAACCATTGTCTACAGTACCAACTATTCTACAATTACATAAAGATATCCAATCACATTTTCCAGTGTATCTTTCTTATATATGTACTTATATATGTTAACATACATAGGGCACTTATGGGGCCCTGACTTATTTCCCAACTTTTTCATATATGTCTTTTCTGTGTCATCTTGAGACCAGTAAATTTGATGTTTTTTTTTCAGTACTGCAGGACTGAACCCAGGGCCTCCTACACAATTTGCAAGTGCTTTGCCACTTAGCTGTACTTCCAGACTGTTTTTAATTTTTTAAAAATTGAGACAAGGTCTCGCTAAATTATGCAGGGGGCTGGGATTTAGCTCTGTTGGTAGAGTGCCACTCTGCAATCTCTGAGGACGGGGGATTCCCAGCACCACAAAAATGGGAAAAGGATGTGACAATCCATGCCCAAGGAATTCCCGAAACAGCCATGAAAACCCTATGAGGATCATTATGAGTCAGACATCACTTGATGGCACCTAACAACAACAAGAAGTTATGCAGGCCGCCTCAGGCTAGAACCTGCGATTCTCTTGCTTCTGCCTCCCAAATCACTGGGATTACAGGTATGCGTTACCATACCCGGCACAAATTTAATTTTTAAAAATTTCTTTCATTGCTCCTCTTTCCCAACCACACACCAATTAACACTATGCTAGGAACAAAGTAGGGGCTGGGGTTTAGCTCAATTGGTAGAGTGCCACTCTGCAGTCTCTGAGGTCTGGATTTTGATCCCCAGCCAAAAAAATGGAAGAAGGATGTGGCAATCCACTACAGGCGTAATCCCAAAACAATTAGCCACTGAAAACCCTGTGAGGGTTGCTAGGAGTCAGACATGACTTCAGGGCACCTAACAACAACAACAACAACAAGAATGAAGTAGATGTTTAAAAATCTTTACTAAAAGAATAAATAATTGAATATATAATAAACTTTGAAAAATATCACAATGCTCTGAAGATAGTTATTGTGTGTTAAATATTAGTGTTAAGGATATTTCTTACATCACGCTACTTCAGTAGTTATTTTTGTTGTTGTTGTTGTTAGGTGCCATCGAGTCGGTATCCGACTCATAGCGACCCTCATAGGGTTTTCAATGGCTGACTGTTTCGGGATTGCCTTGGGAGTGGATTGCCAGGCCCTTCTCCCATTTTTGTGGTGCTGGGAATTGAACTCGGGACCGCAGAGACTGCAGCGCAGCGCTCTACCCACTGAGCTGAATCCCAGCCCCAGTTATTTTTAGGGTATGGAATTATTGGTGATTTTTGTTTTTAAAATTTTATAAATTTTTATATCATATGGGTATTTATTTTTTAAAACTATCACAAGAAGTAACTGTGAGTAAACCTAAAGGAATGTAAAGAAATAAACTTGACAAAGTTCAAATGGGTGGGGCATTATGCGGGCAGACATAGCAAAAATAGCTAGATGTTCCTCAGTATACACTATTCCCTTCTTCCACATGAATAGAGGCACCTATTTTTAGATGAGCGAATACAAAGTCAGTATTTATCCAGCCTCCTTTACTGCTAATATGGCCATAAGCAGAAATGTCATGTAGCAATTATCAGGACCATCCCTTAAAAGACACAGGAATAATTCCTTGATCACCTTTGTTCTTCAGTCTTTCTTCTATCCTGCTAATGTGGAATGCAGAGGTGATACTTGGAACCCTAGCTGTGACCTTAGAGTATGAGATCATGCCTGGGGATGGAGGAACAATGTACTGGAGGGATCCTGGTCTCCAATAGCTTTGGAGATCAGAGCTGTACAATTCTCCTGAAGCGCCTACCCCTGGACTTTTATGTGAAAGAGAAATAAACTTTTACTTTGTTTGGCTAGTGTTTGTTTTGGGTCTTGATACTTGGAGCTACAATGAATTCTAATAGATGGAGCAGTTTTTCTCCCCTGCCCTTCCCTCGCCCACCCCAAATTAAGATATCTTAAAAAGAAGAAAAATGCTCTATGATAAACTGAGGAGATATTAATAAATGTTTATTACAAAAGTTGGTAAATTTAAGAATAAAGAAGCATAAAGACAAATTTTAAAAAATCTTTAACTGGATTATAAGAAGACTTTTAACTAACTAAAAAGCCTTTTTGCACTAGCAGAACTGTGCATGTTTTCACACAGCCAAAAATCCTCTGGCTATTTCTACAACTGGAATCCTGAAAGTAACAGCTTCCAACCAAACATTCTGGAATTGGAGGGCTGGCCGTGGTGTTCACAAGAATTTTCCGAATGTCTGGAAATAGAGTGCTGGAGCCTGCTCCTGGCACCACCTCCACCTTCATTATATAACATTTATTGAAAACTTACTGACTGCAGAAAATGATCCTATTCATTGGAAAGAAAAAGTGGCAGGAACAGTTGATAAGAAATAAAATGAGATAGAGTTTAGCTGGGAGATAAATGCTAACATAACATGAATTGAGGTCAGTTACAAAGGCATATCGTCAACAAGTCAGTAAGACAGCATGGGAACAAGTGAGGAAAACAGAATGGAGTTCCTAGGGATTGAGGTTTAAAGCCCAGATAAGTGCTGACAAAGAGTATGAAGAAAAGGGAGGAAGGTGGCAAAGAGGCCGGGCAGAGCCTGTGGGTGCAGCTGACGACAGGTGAGGTTAGATAAAGGAGGGGCGGTGAGTGCAGATGAAGTCCTAGTTTTGGGGCCAGGAGCAGGGCAACCTTGTCCACTTAATCACTGTTCCATTGCTCACCAGGCCCCAGTTAGGGGCTAAAAGGCACCAACAAATACATTCTTGACAACTGTGTGTGGATTAGACTGAGGTAGGCAAAGAAAGAAATTCAATTCGAAAGGACCTGTTAAAATGTTTTAATACCCAACTGTGAAACGTGGACCAAATAAAAAATTTTATTCACAGCTGGGCACAGTGGTGCATGCCTGTAATCTCAGCCACTCAGGGTATGTGGAAGCAGAAGGATCATGAATTCAAGGCCAGAGGCAGATGGCACAAGTTGCTAAGACCCTGTCTCAAGGTAAAAAATAAATAAAAAGTGGGCTGGGGGTGTACCCCAGAGGTAAAACCACTTGCAAAGTATATGTGAGGCCCGGGGTTCAATCCACAAGTACCACACACACACTAAAAAATTGTATGTTAAACTTATAATCAGTACTGAGATTAAAGGCACTATAATATCTACCATCCATCTCTCTTCACTTATTTGTTTACCAGGTCCTGTTCTAGGAGTTAGGAGCACAATGTGAACAACAGAGACAAGATCTCCACTCTCCCAAGGCTCACAGTGTAGTGCAGAAGGGGGTACATTGAAAACTAACTAAACAAAATACAAAGCAGAAGCAAAGCAAGAGCCTTGGAGGAAGTGGCATCAGCAGGACTTATATCAGTGTCTAAGAGGGTGTGTTAGGTAAGTGGGTGGCATGCATGGCTCCTTGGGCCAACATCCTCTCTGAGCTGACCTCCTTCCTATAAATCAGAGGTCACAGAGTCTTTCTCCTCCTTCGTTCTCCCAGCCCAGTCTGACCAGTCTGTAATTTGGGCTAACCAAACACAAATGTGACAGCATCAATTAGAGAAAACTCCAAGTTCAGACCACATTCCCATGCCTTTGGAGAGAGGTGGAAATCAACAAACTGATGGTAAATGAGGAACTGAAGAGCTGGTATAATAAATTTTATTATAACACATATTGTAATAAACTTTATTATAATATATATTAAACTTTATTACAAAAATTGGTAAATTCAAGAAGTTTAAACACCATTTTTTATTATTTATTTTTGCAGTACTGGGGGGCTAAACCCAGGGCCTTGTGCATACTTTGCAAGTGCTCTAACCACTGGGATGCACCTCCAGACCTTTTTTTATTTTTTGTCTTGAGACAGGGTCTTGCTAAGTTATGTAGGCTGCCTCTGGCCTAGAACTCGGGATCCTCCTGCCTTGGATTTCTGAGTGGCTGGGATTACAGGTGTGCACCACCACACCTGGCTATTCTTTATTTATGTACTTACATCCTGCAAAACTTAGTGTTAAATGAGAGGGGCCCAGCTTACGGCCTCATGAACAGTGTGAAAGTTCCTTGCAATACTTCTGCACTAATAAAGAGAATTGCAGATACAGATATTTCAGAAATCACTTCATCTAGTTTCATGATGCATTATGTGATTTTAACTTTTCAAGGAAACTAAAGTTGCTGTACAAATGACATTTGGTTTGGGGAGACACAGAAGTAGAAGTTTAGATGGCAGGAAACTAGTCTGGGTGTATGAACCTCATAGCAGTGGTTCTCAACTGGAAGCAACCTGGCACCCCAGGTGACGTTTGGCAATGCCCAGAGATATTTTTGGTTGTCACTATTGGGAGTGAAGGTGCTACTGGTGAGTAGGGTCTAGTGAGTAGAGGCCAGCGGTGCTGTTGAACATTCTAGAGTGCACAGGACAGCCCTTTCCTTCCCCTAAGAGAATTTTTCAGTCCAAAATATCAATAGTGCTGACACAGCACATACACATAAGGCAACTGAGATTCTGGCCACAGAAAATGTGGTCCTCAACATTCCATTTCCTAGTGGCACTATAACACTATGCACAAGTGATGGGGTGACAAAAATGCCACTTTTGCGTGCGTAAGAAAGTACTCAGTTCTTTCTACATATTATACCACAATGAGTCATTCTTTAATATAAGCAGAAAGCACTGGAGGGTTCTGAAATAGTGTATCCTGGACTTTTAATGGACAAGCCTTTGATATTATTACTTTACCTATTAAGATACAATGACTTCTTTGTTCTGGTTTTAGCACTGCACACTCTAGCTCCAATTACCGACTAATGGCCCCATGAAGAATTATTATCCCCACATGCCTCTATCTCTCACACTGTTAATGTGTTTTTCTCCACCAGATATTCTCCCTGACTGTGGAAACTAAAGTGCTTCACTAATTCCCCTTCACGTACTGTCTCCTGCCACAGGAAGTGGAGACTTTGCCCAAAGAGTGGAATTAGTCCCAGAAGTGCCACCATCACAGATTCCCGTATCTAAGAGTAGCAGAGTCCAACACCCTGCTCTTGACACTGTCACTAAGGCTCCACAGAGGCCAGGACCTGGAGGCAGGGAAAAAACTCAGGAGGATGAACTCAGGAGAAAGGCATGTTTGCATGAAGCGGATTACGCAGGGTTTGAAAGTAACTGAGTTAGCAAAACAACTTCTAGAAGGAAATAATGGTATAGGAAAGACGGTGAAGGTGAACCCCAGGATTTCGCAGGAAGTGTCTCCTGATAACAATGAGAGCATTACGCTCTTTTAGATCCAAGATGCTTCCCTCCCCATACCAAGTCTATGGGCAGAACACCACTTGTTAGAGAACCACAGTAGAGATGCTAGTGACACGAGCATTCCTTGGTCGGTTACAAAAGAACGTGTAGCAGATGAGATTTTCTCTTAATCTTGCATTTGCCAGTTACTTTTATTTTACTCTTTATTTTTTGAGATAGGATTTTGCCACATAGCCCCAGTTGTCTTCAAACTCATCATCTTTCTGCCTCTACTTCCCAAGTGCTATAAAGGTTACTTTTAAACCTGCTTTTTTATTTTTATTTTTGTCTAACTAAAGCCCATTCATTCATTTATTCATTCATTCAAACAGTGGGCATTTAGAAAGTGTTAGGCTTTAGGATGTTACACTCTAAAAAGGCTGAATCTCTCTTCCCATGGAGTTTACACTGTTTATCTCAAGTTTACCCACACTTTCCTAGAGCTGTTCTAAACAGCTGCCCAAACACTTCATACAAATAAAAAAAGAAAGCCAAAGTGTATGTCAGAAGTTTGTGAGAAATGCCAGACCAACAGAGACGTTACATGTGCACAACTGCAATTTTACAGGCTTGGTTTGTTTATATGGCTAAGTAATAATGTGGTGCTTCTTAATATTCCTAATTCTTCACAACTCCTTTTGGTTTCTCCCACTAAATCTTTAGATTTCCTCTCACATGTGATCTCATCTCTACTTTTTTAATCTGTCCAACAGGTGTTAACCTGCACATGATCCATACCTCTTCCACCATTTCCCATGACTACCCTTTCCCCTATTAGCTCCATATTCTACTAGCTTACCTATTTGAAATAGTCCTACACTCCAAAAAGGAACGCTCATCTGAGCAAGATGCCACTGTCACAGTCAAAGACAGATTTACTGTTTCATTCAGGTAATATTTATTAAGAACCGACCACGTGGCAAACACTGCTCTGTACTAAAAGCAAAACAGCCATAGAGGCTGCCTGAGTAGAATTTACAGACTGTAGGAGACAAGGGGTGGTTGCACAAAGTTTCAACAGCTGTAGTATGTGCTACAAAGGGAAAATACAGGCGTGAAGCTAGGGCTTCCCCCGGGCAGGAACAGGGCTGTTCTTCAGGAGGTATACTTGAGGGGTCCACTAGGTAGCCTGAGGGGTCTATGGAGGGGGATGGGAGAAACACTACACAGAGGAGACAGCATATGGGGAACCTGCAATTTTTAGGAACTGAAAAGGGAACTGTGCAAACCCAAAATGAGGCAGAGGGAGGACAGAGCCCCAGTCTTGAAGGGCATGGTGTGTATGTGCAGTACCTTAGTTCTTTGGTGCACTAAGAAGCTACTAAAGTGTTTTAAACAAGTGACATGGTCAAATTTGCATTTTAATAAGGTTGCTCTGGCTAAATGTTGCCTCTGCCATCAGACTTTCCATGGATGGTTCGCACAGATTTTTCTCTCAGCATCACAAGTTCCTTTGCAATGTATGCTAATTCACTCAACTTGATGGTAAGTGCAGGTATCAACCCCCCCAAATTTGTTATTGCTGTTATTAGGCACCATCAGTCCTGTCGGACTCATAGCGACCCTCACAGTGTTTTCAATGGCTGATTGTTTCTGGATTGCCTCTGGAGTGGACTACTAAATCCTTCTCTCATTTTTTGCAGTGCTGGGAATCCAACTCAAGACCTTAGAAATTGCAAAGTGGCACTCTACCCATGGAGCTAAATCCCAGCTCAGCCATCCAAACTTCTTGTTGTTGTTGTTGTTGTTAGGTGCCATCGAGTTGTGTCCAACTCATAGCGACCCTCATAGGGTTTTCAATGGCAGACTGTTTCAGGATTGCCTTGGGAGTGGATTGCCAGGTCCTTCTCCCATTTTTGTGGTGCTGGGAATTGAACTCGGGACCTCAGAGACTGTATCGCAGCACTCTACCAACTGAGCTAAATCCCAGCCCCCATCCAAACTTAGGCACTGCTAAATTCTCCTAATACACCCTTGTGTTTAGGAGGAAACTGACACATTTTTTATGCTGGGTTGAGTCAGAGACCAAGATCAGGGCTCTGGATTTGTCTTCCGGGCTCTGTGTCACCTCATTCTGATACTAAAAAGGAAAATACTTTGCTTTAAGCAAATGATGACTCACTACAGAAAAAAATTATGGGATTTCCTTTTCTGGAGGTCATTAAAATATGATAACTCTAGTCTGGGAAAGACAGATGTGGTATGGGTGATTTCAAGAAGAAAGCAGAGTACATTTTAGGCAATCCGGGCTCTGACTTAGCACGTTAAGATGTGGAATGCAGACTTGCTCCACTTCAGACACCAGGCTGGGAACAGCAAGGACTCAAAGTGTCTAAAGCAAAAACAAGCCTTACCTTGGCGATCAGTGGAGGAAGGAGGGAGAGACACAGTGCTACTCCCAACCCTTCCTGCACCTCTTCACTCATGCCTGACCAGTGGCTGAGGGGGAAAGCTAACAACAGATAGGGCCCAGGGGAACTTAAGCAATACACCGCCCCCATTCAAAACCTCCACTCAAGCTGAATTTTGCATCAGTTTGCCTCTAGTGCTGAATGATACTGTCTGCCTGCCTAAGAAGGATCTTGCTTCAGGTGACTGATACAGTCTGAAGTGCATAAAGCATCCACAACTCAGATCTAACCCCTACTCCCCATCAGTAGTTACTCTCAATTGTCAGCATACATCTAAGTAGCTATTTCAAGCCAGTGTCATAGGTCCACTTGGGTCAGAAACTCTTTTGGACTCCTGAATCTTGGATAATTTGTGCATCATATTTTTATATGACTAATAATAACAAGAGATAAACTGAATAAATTAGGTGGCACACGCCTTCAATCTAGGCACTTGGGAGGCTGAGGGAGGAGGACTGTGAGTTCAAGGCCAGCCTGGGTTACACACTGAGACCCTGTCTTGAAACAAAACAATATATAAATAATTAATTAAATAAATAATACAGTAGAGTGTCAACTAATGAACACAGAAGAATTATACAAACAGAAAATTATCATGTAGCAACCATCATAGCAGTGGCTGATTTGGCAGGAATCATGAATGGATGCTAGTGGATGGCATGTTTCACATCAAAGATTAGGATATTGCTGTGGTCTCAGAATACCTCACCACTAAATAGATTTTCAACCATAAAGGGAAAAGGGATGACTCTACAGTGAGGAAGTGGGCAATCACCTGGACCAGGTGATCAAAGCTGGTATCATACCCCTGTGAAAGGCGCAAGGAGCACAGAAATTACTTCTGCCAAGAAGGCAGCTTGGTGGATCTCATGGAAAGAGACCCTACAGCATAAAAGGGCTCTCTTTTTAAAACTGTCAAAGTCATGAAAGAAAGGAAACAGAACTGTTTCAGAGTAAAGGAGATTGAAAGAGACATGACAATCAACTTCACGTATGTCTTTACAAGACACACACATGTACACATGCAGACAGGCATAAAGAGATGGAGCAAAGGTGGTAAAATGGTGACCTCTGGGGGATATGAATAGGGGTGAGGGAGCTGCTGAGAGCTGTTTTACAAATATTCTGTAAGCTTCAAGGTGCTTGAGCTTAAATTCTTTCCTCCTCCTTCCTTCCTTCTTTCCTCCCTCTCCCCATATCTTCCCCTGTGCTTTCGGTCTTTAGGGTGTATGATCAAGGCTAACCAGCCACCAGAGAGCATAGCTGGGACTCTGTGGAGGCTTGTTTTTGCAAATTAAGCAGCCTGTTTTTAGGGAAAGATTTCCTCAGTCTCCCCTACTGCATATTATTTGAGGAATTTTACCTTTTTTTGAGGTGTTTTTGGAAATTTGTATAGCTTCTTAATTAGTCTCGCAGATGGATGTGTCCAGATCCTCATTATTTAAAAAGAAAAAAAGCCTAAAAGCTCCTTTCTGTATCAGTAAATGTCTCCAACTATTCAGCCCCAATGTGCACCTCCCAGGTTCCTCCCCACCCAAACATCAACATACCAAGCATATCTACCTGCCTTCTCTCTCTCTGTTCCCTCCACACAGCACACACTTCCCCACACTCTTCCAAATGTCAAAACTACCTGTACTGGCCTTAAGGGCCCAGGCCAAATATCCCATCCTTTGTAAAACCTCGCTTACCACCAGCTGCTGTCTTGGGAAGAACTGGTCACTTTCTTCCCTCTATTCTGCTAAAACCTTTTGCCCGGATGTATTCACCATACTGTGGTTAGAAGGCATGTGCTTATCTTCCTCCTCTCATTGTGTTTAGGGGAGGCAGGAATCAAGCAGTATTTATTTATTATTCCCAGCATGCTTAATATTTGTTGGAATGAAAACTCTCACATCTAAGCATCTCATGATGTATCCATATGATGGGGGAAGAGACAGTGATTACAAGCAGGTACCCTGGGGTCAGACTGCCCGGGCCACTTTCCAGCTATTTGTGAGTTACATTATATTCCAACTGTATAATTGGGAAAGTAATAGTACCTGCATCACTGTGTTGTTGTGGAGCAAGGGTAGTGATGCCTGGGGTGAATATTGCTATTTTTAGATCACCCTGTTGTTTGGGAAGCACACAGCCCTGGCATCACAGCCATGATCCAGAACTCCTCCTCTATACTTTGTTCCAACCCTATGACGTCAGAGTTTAAGGTATTTGTGATACTTGCTCAAAATCAAGGGGGTCTGCTAAAATCTGGAGGTCTGCATTGGTTTCTGCCCCCTAGAAGGGATGAGGGAGAGGCTGGTGGGTCCTACAGAGGGATATGCATGGGTATATGTATGCAGTGAGGCTTGGGGTGGGTGCTGGCCAGGTTAGGGGAGCCCTAGACCAGCACTGATTATGCGCAGGAAGGAAATAAAACAAAAGTGGACAAACACCTCTAACTTTTAAAAGCATATTATGGTCAAGTTAAAATATTTCCTATTCACAATAAGGATAGAGGTTGCACTCTCCACCATCTCTGGGGAGGTCCTCAGAGCAGTGGACACTTGAACACTGTGCAGAAATGGCACCTGGGAACCGCCTAGTACATCTCCACGGTGGCCATGCTGCCCTGGCTGGGGAAAGGTATACTTCTTGTAGGTCAAGAACAAGGAATGTGAAGGAGAGGTCAGGGATCACACAATGCAGTGATAAGATCTGTATGTGTAAAACGAGGGGGTCATGTGATTCCATGACTTCCAAAGCTGCTTCTAGACTATGACTAACTGTTTGACTAAACTTGACACAAAATTTTATAACATGTCATACTGTGCGATCAAGTCAGGACAGAAATTAATCACAGCAGCTCTCAGACCAGGTGAGCTCTGGCAGACTGAGCCTGTGGCTTTGCTCTCTGCAGAAAGCAGCACCTTTGCAGCTGCCTCCTGACCGGCAGGACTGAGCCTGAGCCATCCCCAATATGGTATCTCTTCGGCTGTGTCTTTAGCTCTACTCTGGACACGACTTAAGAGACCAGAAGCCAAGCAGCAAGTGAGAGCGAAGGGGGAAGAAAGTAGAATGGGCCAGTCACTGCTCCCGGGAATGGAATGACCTGTGTCTTACTAACAGGCGCAGTGGATTAGGAGGCACGTGACGGCAGCAGATGCCTTGTGGTTTCACAGTGGCACTTTTCCCCAGTGATCGGCATCAACAAGCTGCAGCAGCTCTTCACCCCCAATCTGCCTGGAAACAGCCAAGATTCTACAGGTACCTCGCTGCTTTTCACCAGCCTAGCCCACCGTGCTCTCGACAGTCCATGGTCTAATTTAGAGAACTACTGCTGACATACAGCCCAAGTTCATCTCACATGCACGAAAGAGACCTAACTTGGGAAATGTTTTCCACGTTTTCCTCAAAAATTACATGCTCCTCTAAGCATAAACAGGAAAGGAGCCAGCTAAAAGGGTCATTTTGGCAAAAGCAGAGAAAGCTCACAAGCTGAGACTTTGCGATAGAAGAAGGCTTCTCTAACAAAAGGGTACAGGTTTTTCTAGGGGGAAAGGGAGTGAAAAATTCTAGTATTTGTATGAATCCCAGCCCTCATTTGTTTTATGGTGTTTATATAAAGAAATTGAAAACAGCTTTGAGGCATTCTGAGTAACTCCCTGTTAGAAAAACAGACCTGAAAACAAATGACCAAAGGTGGATTTAGCAACAAAATAAGGGAAATTCTACATTTAAGTAAATCATAAGCTCAAAAATTCAAACCTTACTACACAGTATGTAAAACCTTTCACTCCCGCTACAAAGACATCTTTACGTTAAAGCCACAAACTTACTTAAAGCTGAAATTTTCACTGAACCCAAAAGCAAGTACTGAGTTATTCTTTCCAGACTGTAATAAAAGTAAATATTTTTCATAACATACAGAGCTTGACTTTGTATTTCACCAACCCCCACCCAAATGTCATGCTCTCCTTTTTCTTTCTTTTTTGGGCATTCTTACTTACCCACCCAGAAACAAAATAACTGTGATTTTCAGCAAGCAGGAAGCCAAGTCTCAGGCATACTTCCCTCAGCATTAAAGGAACTACACACATCGGCAGGCACAGAGCCCAGGAGCTGTTGCCGAGAATTTATTTATACCCATTTGGAATTTCCTGACCAACTAACAGCTTGCTGGCCACGGGGTTTAATTCCAGAACACTCAGCCTCAGTGAGACAGCAAAAATTACCAATCAACAGAACTGCTAGCAAGGATCTTAACAACAAAAAAAGAGGCAAGGCCAGAACTCTATTCTCTTTTTATATTTTCAAACAAACTACCTTCCTCCTTAGACATATGAAATGACCTAGAAATGTAGCTGTAAACCTGTTAATAGTAGGAAGAAAGTCAGCCAATGTTCTCTTATACTTCCCTGATTTATTCCCTCTCTTTAACCCTCCATTTCAGAGAAAGGCTCCCTTTTATAAAGTGAGCTACAGTGCAGCCCATAGCTCAAGAAGGAAGTGATTCAGTCTTCGACTGACCCCCGCTGGACTCCTCTGGGTTTATCCTTCTTTAATGTAACATGTAATCTGAAGGCTAAAAACACTCACAATTTGTAAACCACAGACCCAAGCCTCTACCCTCCATCCCTATAAACATGGTATCCAAATTAGATCATGTGACTTTCAAAGAGGCAGAATTAGTTCCCAGGCAAGTGCAATCTGCTTTGGGGGATGTTATTGAGCAGGCTTTTGATTCTGCTTTTAAGTTAGTAAGCATATGTCCCTCTAATGGTTTAAATCTGTCACTGCAAAAAAAAAAAAAAGGAAGCTTCTTTTTAGTGCCTGCCTCACCTGTACCTAAGTACATGGAGTAAATGGGGCCCCAGTGGAACAAGATTTGCTCATTTTGTTACAGGGCAAACAAGCAAAGCCAGTTCTAAACAATGCAACAGAGATCAACAAAGATTAGGGATGATTCTCAACAGACTATCTTGTAAAATTCAAACCAGGGGACAGCTGCAGTTCATCTTAGTGCCACACCCACCCCAGTTCTCCCCATTTACCATATTCCTCCTTCCTCTCTCTCACCATGACCACTCTCAGGGCGGAAGCCTGATCATCTTCCAGACAGGCATTCTTCTAAATGAAGCTACAAAGACTAAATCTTTTAACCCCAAAACCATGGCACTTATTTTGGCTTGTTTTACACCAAATAAACCAACTGATTCAAACAGAAAAAAGCTGAGAATACAGCTTCAAGTGCCGGACACTTTGAAATATCAGGTCCCAATAATTTCAAATTACTTTACTCTATAACACCTCTGTTAGATAAGAGATTTGAGATTGTTTTGTGGGGGGGATGGTACTGAGGGGCTGAAACCAGGGCTATGTACATACCTTGTATGTGCTTTACCACTGAGTTGCATTCCCTGCCCCTTTTATTAATTTTTTATCTTGGGACAGGGTCTCACTAAATTACACAGGCTGCCTCTGGCCTCACACTTCCAATCCTCCTGCCTCTGCCTCCTGAGTTGCTGGGATTACAGGCATGGGTCACCAAGCCCAGTTTGAGTTGGGCCTATTTTTTTCCCTCTGTTTTTTGACTTAAAATTTTAAGAAATGACTGTGCTATAATTTACATACCACAAAGTTCACCCATTTTAAGTGTCATCCAGTTTGATGAGTTTTAGTAAATACACAGTTATGTATCCATCACCCAGAAGTTTTATCATTTGCTTTTTTTTCCTTTTCCAGTACTGGAGACTGAAGCTGAGGCCTTGTGTATGCTAGGCAAGCACACCACCACTGAGCCACTCCTTTAGCCTCTGTTTGTTTCTTTCTTTGAGTTGCACAGGCTTCCTCTGGCCTTGAACTCTCAATCCTCCTGTCTCAGCCTTTCGAGTTGCTGGGATTACAGCAATGCGCCATGGCACCCAGCTATTTTCTTCTGTTTTTGAATAAAATTCTGGAATTATATGATCACATTATTATACTCAAAACTAAGTATCTAATCTTATTGAATATATAAAAATCTTATTGCCAAGAATTAAACTAAGGAAAACACCTAATATAGCATTCCTTGTTGTATAAAAACATTGTGCTAAACTTTTATTTGTTAATATTGGGTTCTCAACAGAATAGAGCTTATTATGTAAAGCAGGTGAAGGTAATTGTTTTGCTAATGTAACTTGTATCTGGTCCTTTGTGTTTGCCTATGTGCGTCTATGAAGGCGGAGGTCTAGCAGAAAAAAGTCATTGTATGCAAATAAATGTCTAGTCTTTTATCAGAGGATGACAAAGGCTGGGAAGGCAAATAATTGAAAATATGAGTTCCTTCTGCCTGGAAACCAGCAGTCACAAAGGTTCCCACTGCAGGAAGAAAGCCCTGCCTATCTGCCTTTGCCCTCTCTTTACACTGCGAAAAAGAAGCCAAACTGTGGGAAGATGAGGATGTGCTCCAGGCTGTTCTGACAGGTGGGGCACGGCCAGCATAGCTGGTTCCCAGGGAGAAGGGAAACTCGCTGTGGACAGCAGACTTCTGATACCAACCTGGCCACGCCTGTACAAGCCTAGTTCTTACCTCACGACGGTGGCTTCAGAAGTCTGGGACTGCAAGGGAACATATCTGAACCCACAGTTCTGACCCTCAACAGGATTGATGCCACAAGGCCTTCCCCTGGGGCCTGGCCCCTCATCTAGACAGAAGGCCAAAGTTAAATTAAGAAGCAAGTGGTAATGTGGATTACAGTGTGGACACCTCAGAATGCTTGTCTCCTGACAGGTACTGATTCTACCTTCTTCCCTCATGTGTTCCACCTTTTTTTGTAGTTTTTTATTTTATTTTATTTATTTTATTTTTATTTTTATTTTTTTAAAGAGAGGGTCTTGCCATGTAGGCCAGGTTGGCCTCTAACTCATGATCCTGCCTCAGCTTTCTGAGTGCTGGGATGACAAGCACGTGCCACCACCCCCAGCTTATCTGTACATTTCACTGCACCCTCCCAGCCTCGCCTGCCTTTCAGCACAAATGCAGTGGTTACCAGTCTTGCGACAGCCTGCCCGCATCCTTCCCATCCATCTCCACCATTTGTCATGCACGATTCTATTCCAAGCACTACAAACATAGGAACTCATTTTGGCTTCACCGCAACCCTGTGAAGTAGGTATGGTCACCTCGGCATCTCACAGATGGACCTGCTGCATTAATACTATAATCCAGTGAGAAGCCATAGCCTATGCACACTCTCTCCTGTAGCCCTCGGAGGAAAGAAAGGTGGGAAGGGAAGGGAGGTGGCGTTTCTGAAGCATGGGGAGGAGGAAAGTATGTTATTTCAGGGATTTGCTTGTACCATTCCTTCTCTCTGAGGTGCTCCCCCCAACCTTCTCAGGCAAAACTCTAGTTTTCGAACACCAGATACAACACCAGCAATGTCAGAAACTGATCCTTTTCTCTCCAGTCACCTCTCCCACCTTGGCCCTCAGAGCCTCTTGTTTTACTTCTGTTCCCATCTGTGCGGCACATCTAAAAGAGCTCTGTCCTGTTCATCTCAGACAATGCTGTGCTCTGACAGCTTCAGGTACCCAGAACACATTCAATTTCATTCCTTCTTAAGGAACCTAACTTTGAGCATCTGTTTTCTTTTCTTCCTTTCCTCTCCTTTCTTCCTTTTTTCCTTCCTCCATTTTGCAGTATTTGGGGCTGAACTCAGGGCCTCGCGCATATTTTTCAAGTGCTCTACCAATGAACCACGTCCCCAGCCCATTTTCTTTTTCTTTTCTTTCTTTTTTTATTTTGAGTCAAGGTCTCCCAAAGTTAGGTAGGCTGCCTATGTCCTTAATGTGATCCTCCTGTGTCTACCTCCAGAGTTTCTGGGATTAAAGGCGTGCACCACCGAGCCCAGCACGTGATTTCTTTTAAAGAGCTTCTTTTATGGATATGCCAGGGACTTCGAATCCCTGGCCTCACTTCCCAGGAAGATAGGACTCTGGGTGCAGAAAGGTGCCTACTAACTGTAGCTCTGCAATTCAAGGAGATGGGCCAAACCTGGAACTTCCCAGGCAACATTTCCCAGCCCTGTTGCACTAGCAACCTGCCTGGAGCTGTTTATAAAATGCTGACCTCTGCACACACCCCTGAACCAGAACCTCCCAGGGTAGGACCCGGCATCAGCATTTTTTAAAGCTCTCCAGGTGATTCTATCCTGCAGCCAAGGAAAAGAACCAGGACTCTAAACTACACAAAGTTTGCAACTCAAAGCATGTTCTTTTCATCTTCTAGGAAGCAAGAGCCAAATTGGAGGAACCCACTTATTCAAGTACCCTCACTGTCCAGGCCACAAGTTCAAATACCTTCACGGTCAGGCTGACTGAAAGGAAGGAGTCTTGAGGGAGTTGGGGAGCCAGAGCGCACCCTCTAGATTACGTGGCCATGCTGAGGCCATACGTGAGGAAGTACAGACCCCGCCATGCTGGACCCTCTGATTCTCTTTTTTTTCCCCAAAAGAAGCTAAAGAAGTTGGTGTGTATATACATACATACATACATACATATATATAATGAAGTACTTTAAAATATCTTGGCAATTAATTAAAATTAAAACAATGGAGAAACTGAAAATACTCCCCACCTCAGGCTACCACCTACATCAGCAAGGACTTCTTGGTATCCCTCTGTGTTCCAAGTTCATTCCTGTTTCCATCCCTTTCCCTTTCCAATTTTCCAGCTAGCTTATTTTTCCCTTGTCATTTTAAATTTATTTTATCTTGAAAGCCTTTTAGTGGGGAGCAAACTAACACAAATTAGAAAAATCATTTCAATTCTGTTGCATATTAATTTGGTTATCTCTCATGTTTAAACTTATCTCTTTAACAAATGAGGTGTTTCATTTTAAGACATGGACAACAACAACAACAACAACAACAAAAACCTCTAGCTGGTATCCCTACCAACATTTTTCTCTCAGGTAAACACACTTTGCAAAAACTCTACCTATGCATGTTCACCGTTAAAAGACACAAGTCAAAAGCAAAATGCTCTGCTATCCTCTGAGGCCTAGGTTGTTGTTAGGTGCCATTGAGTCGGATCCTACTCATAGCAACCCTATGTACAACAGATGAAACATTCCCTGACACTGCCATGCCTGGCACTATTGTTAGTGGTTCTTCTTCTACTCATAGGGTTTTCAATGGCTGATTGTTTTTTGGGAGTGGGTTGCCAGGTCCTTCTTTCAAGCCTACAGCACCTGGTGTTCCCAGGAGGTGTCTCATCCAAGTACTAACCAGGCCTGACCCTGCTTACCTTCCAAGATCTGATGGGAACGGATGCCAGGGTGGTACTGCTGCAGGCCTAGGTTATTTCTGCTATATTAGAGACTCCTACCAACCCCTAACAATTCAAATATATTATTGTGCTAATTTTACCCTCCTCCCACTTCAGACTTGTGATGGGAAACGATTCCAAACCTGGGTGTCTGAGGGACTATAATGAGGGACAAGGTGGGCATGGCTCCTTTCCACAGCACCAAGGCTCTTTCTCCAACTACCTCTACCACAGCCTAAGGAGGGTGACAGGACTTGCAGGGGATTAAAAGGACAAGCCCAGCAAGGAGGTGCTTCCTCCTCCTGCCAGGTGTGTACCAAGTACCACACTGGGCGTTGGAAGAGGACTCCTTTACGTGCCAGGATTAGCAGGATCTGCTTGGTAAGACTTAACAGAAGGGGAGACTTTCGGAGGAGCGGCTGCTCCACATTCAATAGGAGTAGGTGTGCCACAGTTGCGGAAGGGTGTGATTCTGGCCAGGAGAGTAACATAAGGAAGAGGACTCTATCCCACGGTCCTATCTTAAAAGACAAGAAAAAATCCTCTGTCTTCATTATCATCAAAGTGCCTTTCCCTGAACACATATACTGGAGTCACACTGACTTTCTTTTCTTTTCTTTTCTTTTTTTTTTTTTTTTTTGTGTGTGGTACTGGAGATTGAACCCAGGGCCTTGCACATACTTTGTAAGCGCTCTACCACTGAGCTCAACCCTCAGCCCATTTCCTACCTTTTGTATTGAGACAAGAGTGTCACTAAGGTACGCAGGCTACCTCTGGCCTTGAACTTGTGATCCTCCTGCCTTGGCCTTCCAAGTCACAGGGATTACAGATGTGCACGACCGTGCCTGGCTCACTTTGACTTTGTACACATTAGGCTTTGTTTACAGTCTGGGTTGCTGCCCTGTTATTATCTTTGCTGAATTAAAAGAAGACACTGTCTCACAATATATTTCCATCCAAGATTTGAAATCTACACTTTAAAAATGCCAATTATAAAATGAATTGGAGGGAGGGAATGCAGAACTAAATAAGGGAATTAAACCTTAAATTATCACACCTGAGCACGCACGGTGGCACACATCTATCATCCCAGCACTCCGGAAGCGGATACGGGAAGAGCATGAGTTTGAGGCCCTCCTGAGCTACACAGTGAGTTCAAGGTCAACCTGGGCTGCCTAATGAGATTCTCAAAACCAAAACCAAACCAAACCAACAACAAAAAACCCACAAGACTATAAAGGTTGTGAATAAGTGAAAATTGTTGTTGTTGTTAGGTGCTGTCGAGTCGGTATCCTACTCATAGTGACCCTCATAGGGTTTTCAATGGCTGACTGTTTCGGGATTGCCTTGGGAGTGGACTGCCAGGCCCTTCTCCCATTAAGTGAAAATAAGAGCTGCTTATTTCCTCACATCATAAAAAAGAGCTATGCAGAGACCTTCCTGAGAAAACAGTGGGAAAGAAGGGTAGACCAAAAGGCCACGCTCCCAGAAGTCACCAGCTCTGGTCCTTATGCACAGTTCCAAGGAGCCCACCAAACTGAACTAGAAAGTAAGCCTGGGGCAAAGGAACCGACTGGTGCTCCACCTCTTCTCTCTCTAGTTGGGTTGCTAATAAGCAGTGAAAGGAGCAAAGAAAGAAGCCAAGAGAGCTAGGAAGAACTTTCCAAATGGCCCTCTGACAATAACTCTTCTATGGACAAACACATTATAGCTGAGTACCTCTTTCTGGATCCAAAGTACTTCACAGACAATTCCATTTGAAGCCTCTCTAAGCAGAGCTTAAAATGGGAGAAAAACCTGGTGGTCCACTCCCAAAACAATCAGCCATTGAATACCCTATGAATAGCAGAGAAGCACTGACATAGTGCACAGTGTCAGGGAGTGTTTCATTCTGTTGTACATAGGGTCTCTATGAGTCAGACTTGACTCAAAGGCCTAACAACAACAACAAGGAGAGTGAATAATGGAGAGAAAGCAGATACTACAACTCGACCAAGTGGCAGGAAGGAAGATAATGCAGGTGACACAGTAAAAGTTACCTGTTTCCTCAGAAAAAATGCCCAGGTGAACAATAAGGGCATGAATTAACAGAGCAACTGGAGAACTGGAAGAAAACTGCAAAGAATGGAGCAGTATCAGACTGGCAAAGCAGCAGGGTTCAATTCCACACCACAAATTGTTAAGCAGGAACTGGGCCTGTTTTTTTGCTCTGTATTACATGGCTAGAACTAACCAGCACAAAGTTGGGGCTCTAAAAATGTTTATTGGTTGAACATGGGGTCTGTAATCTACCCAGAGTACTAAGGCAGGCAGGATGGGCCTACAAAGGACAGGCCATGATTCGTACCTCTTAAAACCCTAAGATTATTGAGGTACACAACCACAACCCCTCATTGAAAGCAAAGCAATAGCAACTATTTAATACAAATACAAAACGATCTAGGAATAAAGAGGAGGAAGGGATGAATCCCACTGGGAGTATCTGAGAACAATGCTGAGAGAGGAAAGAGAGGTAGGACCTGAAAGATAAGAAGGGCCTATATAAATAGACATGGGAAAGACACCCAGGCCCAGAGAACACAGCTTTGAGCACAGCCATGAATTAGGGAGCCGGGTACGGTGAGAGTGGGGAACAGCACCTGGGCTAGAATAGACACCCCTACATCTTACAAAACTCTGTACATGACTGGCCTTTGCTATCTTTCACTACTATGGAGGACTGGGAGGACCCACCGTGAGTTCTACAGGCACCAGGACTGATGCAAACAGACACAGACCAGGATTTCTGTCAAAATAAGGTCCCCATCAAAGGCTCAGAACTAAGAGAAGAGTTGCAAAGAAAAGACAATGCCCAATGATCCTTAATCTTGCCAATCACCCTGAACAAAAGCACAAAGTGGCCATAATAAGGCAAAGGAAGAGCTATGTTCACAAGGCCTTAGGGCTGGTCCAATCCACAAAGAAGGGAAATAGCTGCTCTTCCACCAAATAATCTGCACAGTCATGTTCAACTGAGTGGCTGAATGAATGGACTCATGGAACTGAAGTATTTCCGCTGAGTTTCATATTCCTCCCAGCAATCCCCCAACTATGCTCCAACATAAATTCACTACTATTTAAGAAGCTCACTTTTTCATTATCAAAGTGTTCAGGGGACAGAAGATCAAAAAATAACACCCCAGGGAAACTCCTAAGCCCCCTTTACCTTGTCTCAGGATTCTTCATTGAAAATCAGTGTCCTCAGGAGCTGCAAGTTCCAGCTGCTGATTTCTAGCGCTCAGGTAAACTCCTAGCACCCTTCCTCTGAAAACACACCACTCCAGCCCGCCCGCATGATCTGCGAGAGCACAGGAGGCGATGCTCAGGCCACTGCAACTCCTTACGGGACAAGCTGATGGGTAACCAGCCACACAGCCTATGATGGGATGTGGCTGTTTCCCCTCACACTGCCAATCAGCTGTCCCTGGGGCAGATTTGGAAGCTGTGTAAAGTGTGGTGCTAATGGAAAAATCTGGTGGCACAGGGCTCCTGTGTTTTGCAATCTTTTCCTGTAAGCAACATTGTTGGAATGGTTTGACAGGCAAACCATCCCTCCTCCCCCACTGGCCTATAGACTTCCAGGTCTCCACCTTAGTGTTTTATAGAATTCAGTGTATCATTAGGCTGATTCACCACTTGAACAGGTGGGGCACCAGTAAGGGTACATGCTACGTAAACCAGGCAGGTACTTCTGCCTCCTCTGCCAGGTCACAGGAAGACAAATCAGCCTTAGTCCTCAGGTTTGGAGGGGAGCATGCCAAACAGGGTGCCCCCCAAAAGCATTCCCACACTATGTCTCTGATTTGAATAAAGCATTCCAACCAACCAACCTAAAGTGCTGAGGGAAAGGAAATAAATCAACTGTATCTTTGTGGGTATGTGGACAAAGATAAGGAGAATACTGAGAGCAGAGAAAGAGGAACATGTTTGGTTTTAGTTAGAAGAAAGTAGGAGCCTGGAATGTCCTCCCCTTTTCTTGCAGGCAAGTCTTAAATGTATCTCCGAGTGGTACAGAAACACTCTGTATGCTTTGCCCTAATGTACAGTTGATACAAGGGGAAAAGGCACTCAGAAAAGAGGGCAAGGAAGGGAAATTTGGCAGGATGAGCTGACATGATGTTTCCACAAGATTATTTGCAAAGCTGATGGGATTTATCAACTCAACCAATATTATGAAATTGAATGTAGAAAGCCACATGACTATCCTTGGATTCTACCTAGCTGACATCATATTCAAAATACAAAAGATCCTTTGGAGAGAAAACTTTTCCCAATTAAATCACAAAAAAGGAACTAAAATAAGCACAGTACTTTTGACTATTAATAGCAAATCGCTTCCATAAATGGTTACTTCAGTCCTGTTTTGTTAAACAAAGGTTTATATGGTAAAACTGTAACCGAGTCCATGACCTCTGATCCCAGTGGGAGAAATGTTGAACAATCTCTTGAAATATGGCTTTCCATAAAATGAGATGGAGTAAGATTACAGAGACTTAACTTTCAGGATCAGAATAAATCTCATGAACCCAACAATCTGCCCCTGGCAGAGCGCTTTCATGTTCATAGTTCTACCTTCTGTCTTTTGATTGGAAAGGTCTCTTCACTATTAAAAAATTTACTTAATCTGAATTTTAGCTGTGGCTTGCTCTAAGAACTGCAAAGAAACCTTGTCACTATACATTTTTTTAAATCCTCAAAATAGCAGCATCCTTATTTTTAAGTGATGAGATCACTTGTCTGCATAGAAATACCAGTGGAGATCACTGATGCTATGTGCACAAATGGGCCACATATTTTTAAACTTCTCTTGTTTTCAGGCTTCGTAATGAACTGCAGCCCCAAAGCAGACCCAGCTGGGCCTCTAAACATGAGCATATTTCCCCTAAAGCGTATGAAAATGAAGAAACAAGTTAACAGCTTACTCTAAGTATTTCCAACAGAGAAGCCAAAAAAGGCAAAAGAACATTATTTGGACTGAGAATGTCTAACAACTGTTTGAATGAATTTTACAAATCTGATTTCAGGTTCCTGGAGGTTTTTATTAGATAAATCTATTCAATATAATTTTTTAAAAAATTGCCAGGAAAGAGTAAGAATTTATTACTTCTGTGAATCTGAGGACTATGCTAATATTTTTCATGCCAGATGAATTCAATCAGCCTTTTATAAAAAATGACCCCAAAGCAGAAACTGGATAGTCTTAGCCACTCGTTTTCCTCCCAGCCTACACAAACCTTTCTCAGAAACTGCACAAAGGAAATGAGCTGAAATTATCCAGGACACAGGAAGAAGGCAAACCCTGGAAAAGGAAGCAAATGAGCTGTACTTTTGATGGGCTCAACTAGCCCACCCAAGGTCTTCAAGAGAGAGGGGAAGTGCATAGTCAGAAATGAATGCCAATACTCACAATATTCACTACGGGAAGCCAGCCGGCCATGGCAACAGCAGAGCCCACAATATGCAGATCCTTGCAGGGAATGGTGTTCTGATCCTCTGGCTGACTACCCAGGCTCTTAGAGTAACAGCAACAGCTTAACTCCTTAACACAACCAATCTCTGGGGTTTTACTTTGTGTTGTTTCTTTTTTTGTTGGCACCTACAGAGCAGTTGGGTAGAAATCCCCAGCTGAAGGGTTTCTTTGCCCAGCAGCAGGAATAGGAGCCTGGTTTCTATCCTCCCTACATCCAAGTAGGCTGGTATTCACTGGAAGACAAATCATCCTTCCTCAGCTTAGCTGAAGAGCTAATCGCCTGTCTGAAATCTGATGCTTAACCCATTGTGACTCGCGGAAGGTTTGTAGCAAGAATGCTTATAAGGTGAACTTGGCTACAGGTTAAAACTAGAGCCTCCGGAGTTTGTAAAAGAGGCAAGTCCCGACGTGGGAGGAACTTTTTTAAAGCCTCTCCAGGGGCTGGATAAATTCTGGGGTTCTGATTAACCAGACTGGCAGGACTCCAAAATCCAGGGGCTTCTATTTGCAGGTGGTCTGGGCATTTTAACAGCTATGAAATTCAAAAGTAGCTACTATGGACTTTAAAAAAATAACAATCTTATCAAATGCCATCACTATAAGAAAATAAATTATGTCATTTATATGCTTCAGTGTGAAATTACCCTTCGACAGATTTATATCTAATAATTTCACTCAAAAATGAAATGCACAATCTAATTGAATCTAGTAAATGGATCTAATGCTAGTATGAAATGGCAATGATGTAATGAGTAAAAATAAGGCATTGCAACAGGTTTATTAATTTGGCTCAATAAAATAATGTACATTAAAGGGGGGAAAAAACAACCTATGAACATAACCCCTATCATGGAGGACCATTCTATTTTAACCATTCTACTTTTAGGTTTTATGTAGTTTTCTGAACTATATGTTTCCCTTGATCTGTTTACTCAGACCTTCAGAGATACCACACTTCTGATTTTTACTGTCAACAAGATGCCTTGAACAAAGGAAAAACATGCTCCCCTTATAACAACTGCCTTAGCCGTTCACTGGGTATGTGAGCTTTCCAAGGTGTGTTCTATCATCTGAGAGAAGGGGAGGGAAGCTGGACAGCTGAACTTGAAGACTCCCCTGCTCTTACCTGCTCTATGTTAAGCAACTTTGTTTTACTCTCTCAGCTCTTTGATAGTCAGAGCACACTGCCTATAGGAGAATACAAAGGCACTAACCAGAACACGTTTGAATCCCACTATAGACTTAATCAAGAGACCCTGGAAGCCACAGAGTGTACCCACAAATCAAAGCAGCCCGTTTCTAATCAGTACATGTTCTGCCTTGGGGGTAAAGGTAACCAAATGACAGGTCTGAGACTCACCACCATCAATGCACCACCTCTGCCGTGCTCTGTCCTTCCTTACACAGGGTCTCAGAAAAGAACAGGTTGGTTCCAGCTAGACCAGTCTGTGCAAAGCAGTCTTAGCTTGACAAACAGCTTCCAATTCCTGTTGGGTTCACCACAGTGGGCTCAGAGTTCTGTTTGAAAAATGCTCCTGGCTAGAAAAAATATTTACTCAACCAACAGTGGGCTGTGTAGTGCGGCAGCAGTCTGCCTGCTCTGCAGGAGTCTTCCGCTATCTGCTTGACCCTGCCTTATCAGTGGCCTTTGTACCTCATTTGAGATCAGCATAGAGACAAGACCTAGAGCCAAGTAACTGACCAGGGTAACTGAAGAGTCAAGCTCCACAACAGTTACTCAAGCCATAAAATCAGTTGTGCCCTTTAGCTCAATTGTCCTGTTTCTGTGAAATTATCCTCAGGAAATAATCAAAAAAAGGAGAAAAATGACCAGGCAAGAGGATGTTCTTTGAATCATTATCTACAATGAGGAAAATATGGAAACTGTCAATCCAAATAGCCAAACAATATAGGAAGAGTAATTCAATTGCTAGAAACATGCTAAGGAATATTATACAGTCATCGAAAATATGAATTTGAAAAGTATTTTCCATGAAGACTTAAAAATGCAAAGAATGTTAAAGTCTAGGGCTGAGTACCAAAATGTATGAAAACTTATTGAAACTGTGTTTAAGTGTGCTTATCTGACAAGGATGAAAAATAGGTACTAAGATGTACTGTGGCATTTGGAGCAGCTTTTCTATTTTCCCAACAAATTTTATGAGTGCCATTATTTCACATAACTGAATTTTAACCCAGTCTAGTGAGTAGCTTTAATAAGTAGGTATCTGTCGGAATATACATATAAAATATATACGTGTGTGTGTGTGTGTGTGTAGATAGGGAAGCTACATAAACTAGGAAAGGCCACTATTAGCAAAAATAAAGACAGTAACATTCAAGCATAAGTCACTTCATAATGCTTTCCACCCCACACATTCCGTTTAACTGTTGCAGATGAACAGTAATACAATTAGTGCACCAATGTCATAGCACCTAGCAGCATCCAAAACAAGGGCACCTGAGCAGGTGCTGACTAGATCAGGAGCTCCTGTGGGACAACAGGACAACAGTGTGGCCCCCCAACATCTGGCTAGCTCTTTAAAAACACTTTAAAAAGCGTTGCTACAGCTATTGTTTTACTCCTTCCTCACAACTGCCTTACGAAGACAGGACAGGTGTTATTAACTTCATCTGACAAATAAGCCACTTGTTATTTGGCTTCTAAAGGAATCCTACGCTCTAATTAAAGTTTCACAACATTAATTAGTGCTTAGAGAAGTATCAATCAGTGTATCCAGTTCTCGTAATTCAGGAACCTGAATGAAAAGCAGACTGTCTTCATCTCTATACCCTGAAAAAATACAGCTATTTTCCTAAGCAGTGATTCCCCATTTACTTCCCAGCTGGCTAGAAGAGTCAAGAGCAATTAATGATGCTCCTATCATACTACTTTCACAAAAGACACTACAGTCTTTAACAAAATGCTTTAAATTAATGAAGACAATTGTACTAGACAGTGGAAGTTAAGATCAAAGCTGTTTGATAAATGGTTGATACTGATGAGGGAGAAAGAGGGATGCAAGCTGAAAGGAGTACCCAGGTGGGGCAGGTTTGCTAGGTGTAACAAATAAAAGTAAACACTAATTTAACTTGAATTTCAGGTAAACCAATAACACTTCTTTGGTGTAAGCATGTGCTCTACTTTTCTAGCACCTGTGTACAAGGAAACCTCAACTTCCACTAGAATGCACAATCCTTGAGGGCAGAGACTTTTGCCTGTTTTGTTCACTGGTACATCCCTAATACAAATACAGTGCCTAGTATATAGTAGGTGTTCAATAATATCTGCCTTGTACTGTAAAGTTTTCTTAAGCCAGGAGGTGTGTGTTCAAGTGCTTGTCATACAATCTTTACACATATTATATGTCAGAACTGTATAGTAACACATTTTACAAATTATAGCACTAACTCCTCTTATTGTACAATCAGTACCCTTTATCCAACCTAACTGAAGTACTCCATGGAAAAGTCAGTCCAGAGGATTGTGAATGATATTTCACCCGGTTTAAACCCTAAACAGGGGTGTCAATGTGAGATGATCAGATTAGTTGTTGTTGTTGATGTTATTAGGTGCCGTGGAGTTGGTGTCTGACTCACAGCCACCCTACATACAAGAGGCAAACAGTATTGTTACTGCTTCTCTGCTGTTCATAGGGTTTTCAATGGCTTATTGTTTTTTGGGAGTGGGTTGCTGGGTCCTTCTTCCAAGCCTACAGCACCTGATGTTCCCAGGCATTCTTCCATCCAAGTACTAACCAGGCTCACCCTGCTTAGCTTCCAAGATCTGACGGGATTGGAAGCCACAGTGGTATGGCTGCAGGCAATCAGATCAGTAGCCAGATGGATTTGACAGTTAAGGAAGGGTATAGTTTGGTCTTACGTGCTTGTCTTGGCCACTTCTTCTCTGGTTTCTCTTTGATTCCTAAGACAATGAAAAGTGCTTCCCTTGACACTGTCCTGACCATCTTTGCACTGGATTTCTACTCACGTTCTATGGACCCAAAGCAGTGATTTCTTTTGGAAGAAGGGAAATACTTTTTGGGCCCAGCATATTTAGGGGAAGTACAATTTTAAAATTCATATATAATATTTTATCCTTTAAAAAAATGAAAAAATAAACTCTATACAATTTACTCTACATTTAAAACTTCTACTAAACAACCCCCAAATTTATTGTTTTCTCACAGGAAAGACCAGTATCTGGCCCTCATTAACTGCCACAAAGTCTTCTTTATCTGATGGCCACCTGAGTGGGGGAGAGTATATTTATAACTGGCATACACTGGCACTGAGCATTTTTTAAACCTTGGGCAGGTATTTCTTTCATAATAAATAATGAGAAAAGAAAAAGATTTTTTATAAGCATATTCCCAATCATATGAAATATTTAAAACTTAAAGACTATGAGTGAGGGCTGGGATTTAGCTCAGTTGGTAGAGCGCTGCACTGCAGTCTCTGAGGTGCCGAGTTCAATTCCCAGCACCGCAAAAATGGGAGAAGGGCCTGGCAATCCACTCCCAAGGCAATCCAGAAATAGTCAGCCATTGAAAACCCTGTGAGGGTCGCTATGAGTCAGATACCAACTCTACAGCACCTAACAACAACAACAACAAAGACTATGAGTAGTCAACATTAATGATGGGAATACATAAAGGCCCAGAAACCTCCATTTGCTGTTGTGGCACAACTCAAAATAAGAAGAAACAACTGTAAAAATCCATTAATAATTAGAACATGGAATATACTTAGTAGGAAAATTAGAAATCTTCAAAAGTGAAATGGAACACATAAATATTGACATTCTAGGCATCAGTGAGCTAAAATGGACTGGTATTGGCCGTTTTGATTCAGATAATCATAGGGTCTACTATGCTGGGAATGACAACTTCATCATCAAAAAAGACCTCTCAAAATCTGTCCTGAAGTACAATGCATTCAGTTAATGACTATTATTCAAATTTACGCACCCCTCACTAAGGTTACAAATGAAGAAAGGGAAGATTTTTATAAGCTTCTGCAATCTGAAATTGACTGAACATGCCATCAGGTTGCACTGATAATTACTGGTGACTGGAATGCAAAAGTTGGAAACAATCCTCAGTAGTTGGAAAATATGGCCTCAATGACAGGAATGATGCTGGAGATCTCATGATAGAATTTTGTCAGACCAATGACTTTTTCATTGCAAATACATTTTTTCACTAATATAAATGTCAACTATACACACAGAGAATTCCCCAAATGGAACACACAGGAACCAAATTGACTACATTTGTGGAGATGATGGAAAACCTCAATATCAGAACTCAGAAAAAGACCAGGGGCTGACTGTGGATCAGACCATCCACTGCTCATATGAAGGTTAAAACTGAAACTGAACAAATTAGAACAAGTATACAAGAGCCAAAGTATGACCTTAAGTATGTTCCACCTGAGTGGAGAGACCATCTCAAGAACAGATTTGATAGAGTAGACAATAATGATCGAAGATGAGATGAGTTGTGGCATGACACCAAAGACATTGTTCATAAGGGAAGCAAAGGTTAATAAAGACAGGGAAAAAAAGCCAAATTACATGTCAAAAGAGACTCTGAAACGTGCCCTTGAACTTTGAATAGCTAAAGTAAAAGGGAGACACGACAAAGTTAAAGACCTAAACAGAGGACTTCAAAGGGCAGCTCAAAAAGACAAAGTCAAATATTATAATGGCATGTGCAAAGAGCTGGAAATAGAAAATCAAAATGGAAAAACATGCTCTCTTTTTCAAGCTTAAAGAATTGAAGAAGAAATTCAAGTCTCGAATGGCAACAGTGAAGGACTATACAAGGAAAATATTAAACAATGCAGGAAACATCAAAAGAAGATGGGGGAATACACAGAGTCATTATACTAAAAAGAACTGGTGGATGATCAACATTTCAAGAGGTTGCATATGATCAAGAAACAATGGTACTAAAGCAAGAAGTGGAAGCTGCCTTGAAGGCATTGGCAAAACATAAGTCTCTAGGAATTGATGAAATATCAATTGAGATGTTTCAACAAACAGATGCAGCACTGGAGGCGCTAACATGTTTATGCCAAGAGATTTGGAAAATCTTGGCTAACCGGCCAACTGACTGGAAGAGACTCATATGTGTGCCTATTCCCAAGAGAGGGAATCCAATTGAATGAGGAAATTATCGAACGATATCATTAACATCACACACAAGTAAAATTTTGCTAAAGATCATTCAAAAGTGACTCCAGAAGTATATATATCCAAGCTGGATTCAGAAGAGGGCATGGAACCAGAGACCTCATTGTTGATATCTGATGGACACTGGCTGAAAGCAGAGAATACCAGAAGATATCCACTTATGTTTTATTGACTATGCAAAGGCATTTGACTGTGTGGATCACAACAAATTATGGATAACATTGTGAAGAATGGGAATACCAGAACACTTAATTGTACTCGTGAAGAATCTCTACATGGACCAGAAGCCAGTCATTCGAATAAAACAAGGAAACACTGCTTGGTTTGAAGTCAGGAAATGTGTGTGTCAGGGTTGTATCCTTTCACAGTACCTCTTCAATCTCTATGCTGAACAATTAATCTGAGAAGATGGACTTTATGAAGAAAAACATGGCATCAGGATTAGAAGAATACTCATTAACAGCCTGAGATAGGCAGATGACACAACTCTCCTTGCTGAAAATGGAAAGAATTTAAAACATTTACTAAGGAAGATCAAAGAACACAGCCTTCAATATGGTCAATAGAAACTAGGTCAATAGAAACTTCATAATAAATGGAGAAAAGATTGAGATTGTCCAAGATTTTGCTGTACTGGGTTCTACAATCATTACCTGTGGAAGCAGCAGTCAAGAAATCATGACAAGCCAAGTTGGAAAAGGAATTCAGGGCAAGTGGGGGTAGGTAAACCCCTAAATATAGAATTTTGCTTGAATAGTAGAGGGTCAAGGTGCTGAGTTATCAATAACCTCCAGTGTGTGAATGGAAGCAAGCACAGAAGAGGAAAACCACAGCATCAGGAAGAATCGAAACCCATCTATACTCGAGGAATTTCACAATGTTCCAATCTCTTCCCTTATCAAATATTTTACTGCAGAAACAAGTACTAATCCTGATCTTTTCTTACTTCACTCAGGTTAGTCACCAAACTTCTCTGAGCTGTAATACAGAGATAAAGATGATAAAAATTATAATGGCATAATTTCATAGATTATTGCAAGGATTAAGTGTTATAATGAAGGCAAAGCATTTTAGGCACCATGGTGCATAGGAAGTGTTCAATGAGTGTCAGACCTTGTCCTTCATATCATTATTATTGAAGAGAACCCATAAAGTCCCAAGAAGTTGGGCTGTAGAAAGGCATTGGTGTGTCCATGGATCTGTCATTTCTGTGGATATAGAAGTGGCCAGGTCCTTGGACTATCTCCCTCCACTGTGCTTTCTTCGTTAGTCATCCTTGTGAACAGAAGTCAAGATCAATGTAATACCCCCCCCCTTTTTTTTTGTGGTACTGGCGGTTGATCCCGGGGCCTCACGCCTGCATGCTTTGCAAGTGCTGGACCACTGAGCTGCACCCCCAGCCCTTTTTTTTTTTTCCTTACTTCCTGAGACAGGGTCTCGCTAAGTTACAAACAAAAGGAGGGACAAGGAAACATTAGATGACCCAGAATAAAAACAGAGTTTACTTGGGTGAGTGTTCTTGACAGAGGGTTACTTGCACGGCTGGGATTGCTGGAACAAAAAGTTGAGAATGTGGGATAGGAATGCCCACTTCTGTGGTCACTTGCTGCTGCTGTCTTTAAAAGGCCTGTAGAGCTTATACGGCACATTTAAGTACACTTCTGGTGCTTTTATTGGTCCTTACTCTGCAGGTGGAGATACAAACCAGTGTCTTACATGTGGACAAACATTTCACCATTGGAGCCAAGCTTGGACTGTAGTTCAGGTCTCTTGGCTTCCATTCTACCCTCCCTCCAGGACACAATACCGCCATTCTCGTGCTCGGAGCCAACAGAGTTAGGATCCTGGACTTTTGCTCTGGGAAAGAATTCTCTCTGGCCTCATTCATTCATCTATCTGGCAGATAACTCAAGACAAGAATGAACTCTGGGCATGCTAGTTTGGACAGTCTGTCATCTCCAGTCATATATCATCTCTTAGAAGAATGTTATCTGAAGGTGTGCTACAAATTTTTCTCTAAACTTACATAAGCAACACTGCATATTCAAAATATGTAGGACTCTAATATAACCAGAGTAAGAATTACAGCTCAAATCTTTATGATTCAAATATGGTTGGTTGCACATTCTGCCCTGGCAGTCAGTCTTCCTCTTTCCCTTAGGTTAACATCATCAAATAAAAGCTACTAGGAATCAGTTCTTAGCATCCAAATTCACTTCTGTTTCCTCATTCAGTATCTGGGAAAGAAGTACAAGAGGGTATTTATTATGCTATCATCAGCATTCAGTATTTTATATTTCCTTCTCAACACTTCAATAGAATTGACTTAGGTAATACTTTACCAAACTGATTTCAAAACATAAAGACTATAAAGATAAAAAAAACTTTCTAAGAGATTAAATAAGAAACAACAACAAAACCTTAATGGATAGAAAACTGCTTTGAAATCCTTATCTAGGCAACTTGCTATTATCTATTCATTATTTAAAAAGAAATAAAAATTAGTTTGTGCAAAGATATACATTTAACACACACACACACACACACACACACAGAGAGAGAGAGAGAGAGAGAGAGAGAGAGAGAGAGAAGAAAGAGAAGAGAGAGAGAGAGAATATGAATAAGAATATCTGGAGCCCTGTTACCTGAGGCACAGCCGTTAACCTTTGTGGTATGAGCCATGCTGGTGTGAATCCAAGGATGGACCCAGAAAGCAGCCAGGAGTCATGTAAATGTTATGCATCAAGTTTTCAAAGGCATTCAACCTGAAACAATAAAAAGAGACCCCATCAAAATGGATCACTTAAAAATAGGTATTACAAACTGGGCGTGGTGGTGCACGTCTGTAATCCCAGCGGCTTGGGAGGCGGAGCCAGGAGGATTGCAAGTTCGAGAGCACAGGAAGTCTATGTAACTTAGCGAGACCCTGTCTCAGGAAGTAAGGAAAAAAAATAAAAGGGCTGGGGGTGCAGCTCAGTGGTCCAGCACTTGCAAAGCATGCAGGCGTGAGGCCCCGGGATCAACCGCCAGTACCACAGAAAAAAAAAAAAAAAAAAGCGGGGGGGTGGGTATTACATTGATCTTGACTTCTGTTCACAAGGATGACTAACGAAGAAAGCACAGTGGAGGGAGATAGTCCAAGGACCTGGCCACTTCTATATCCACAGAAATGACAGATCCATGGACACACCAATGCCTAGGCACTGAGAAACCTCCAAATATTATATACATGTATCTATACAAATACATCCACCTCCCCATACTGGGGGGTTAAACCCACGCACCAAAAGTGGTTCTCCAAAGACTACTTTCAGAGAAATGCAAATGACCTCTTCACATGGGTCACTCTATAGTATCCCTCAAACCATTTTGGATTTCAAGTTTATCTTCCTTTCCAAATGTTAGCTCAAGAATTTTATTTATTCAATTGCAATTTCAAAGCAATTCTTGCACCAAATGTTCACATTTTTTAAAAGGCTACCTTTGTACAAATTCCTGAAATGACTGTTCTTTCTTTGTTCCAACTTGACCTTTCCTCCAAACAATCACCTTTCGAAAACACAGAGAAAAACAACTTCAATACCTTCCACTGTCCTGTTGGATAAACTTCAAATGACATGGTGTGGCACACAGTTTTGAAATATTAGACTCCACGTCAGACTATACATTCTTTATTTCATATTGATTTTCTATTTAAAAGTTACCTGAGATTACTGGAAGACTTATGTTATAATAAAAGAATTTAAAACAAAAAATAAACTAGGACAAAAAAAGAATATTGTTTTAACCTTTGCAGTTTGAAAATGCCTTCAGAAAAACACTGGCAAAGAAAGCAAATAGTACACATAGTCATATTGCATTTCTACTGTGCCCAAATTCTAATTCAGACCCACAAAACCAGAAGAAACAAACTAAGCTAAACAAATCTAGAGCTGAGAATTAAAGTTTCAATTGAAAAGCCCACATGCTAAAATAATAATATAAACATATACGGGATCCTAATGTAGCCAATGAAACCATGTAAGCCTTGTGAATAATATGGAAAAAATATTTAAACTATGTTGACTTAAAAAAAGCCAAGTTGGGTGGGTGGCACACACCTGGAGTCCTAGCACTCAGGATGCTGAGGCAGAAGGATGGTGAGTTCCAGGGCAGCCTGGGCTATATAATGAGATCCTGTCAAAAAAAGGGAAAGAAAACAAAACATCCAAAACCAAAACAACAACAACAAAAAGCCAAGATGAGCATGATAACACTGGTGATACTGCTGGTGACATTAATCAATCTCTTACTGCTGTTATTAAAAATGTCACCTCCTCCGAGGTACATCATTATTTTAAGTACCACTGGCTTAAAAAAAGATGCCACCAACTAAATCTTAAACCAAATTTAGTTAAAAATATGTACATGTATATCTATATATTTAATTAAAACAATTAGAGGTAAGTGAACTGAAACGCTCACTTATGGCTGCCCCTAGCTGAAACAATGCTGGATGCCTTTTAGCTCCTCTATTATTCTTGTAGTAATAATTACAGTCTAGGCTCTAGACTCATCAATTTTGGTTTTATTTGCCTTAAAAATCATTGGAGAGAGGAGAAAGTATTAAAAAAAACTTACGCAAAAGGCTACAGTCACTGTTAAGAGGTCAGGAATATTTGTAAATAAAAAGCAAAGAAAAGGAAATGGCTGATGGCTTTGATCACAAAGGGTGAGAACTTGCTGCTTAGCTAGTGAAATTTTCCTCATTGTTTAAATATTTAGTCTTTTGACACAGTTCAAAGCCAACTACTGAGGAAGCATCTTTCCTTTCTTTCTTTTTTTTTTTAAAGGCTCTTCTGACAAGCACAACCCCCTGCATGCTCTTCCACTGACAGCAGAGTGCTCTGCTTACTTGGAGAAACTTGGTTCCAAACCTTCCACTCCCTGCTGGTCTCCAGTGTCTGGCTGGCAGCACACCAGGACAGGATAACTCTCATCTTCTGAATAAGGAGCAATCACCTGACTTTCTCTGGGCAACAAGGGCACTGGTTCAAGTCCATGACATTGAACTTAGAGAGCAATAACCTCTGTGCACAGAGCTAACTGAATTAAAAGGCTGGCTTTTAGGGACAAGCAAGCATTATCTTTTAAGAATAGGAGTGAATGTCTACCAATGTCTGACAGGTACAGCTTTATAAAAAAAAAAAAATGTGTGAGCTAGGAAGACTAAAGGGAGAGAAATGGGGAAATGAGGAGGTAACGGAAAGAAGCCCTGCTTTTGGAATTATTCAAATAATTATACTTCTAAAAGCCAACAACAACAAAACCTAAAACCCTATTTACTGGCTCCTTGCTAGCTTTGGGTGTTTGCACTCTTGCTTCACAGTGGCTTGTAAATACCACCATTTAATCTCTGCAGGGCAAACAAAAAACAAGAAGAGACAAGCTGCATGTGTAAGAGGTGAATGAAGTATGTGTCAAGCTATGTGCGTGGAGATGTGCCCAGAATCTTCCTAGTCAAGCTTCATAAACTTTGGTCCAAGGTTCTTTCTCTCCTGCTATTGAACCTCTTTCACCTGGCAGAAGATCTTTATCTTGGATCCAAATTGGTCTCTCCCACCTTCTCTTAAACTGAACAATACAATCAAAAGAAGGAGGAAGCCTAAGATTAGGAACTACAAGCTTATCATCAGTAAAATAACAAGACACTCTCACTGGGCATGGACGCTGGCAAGGGTCTGTGCAAAGAGAACAAGTGTGTATTGTGTATTGATTTTTTCCCAGTTATTGCTCATGTCTGACAGGTGGCCTCATATTGTGAGGACTTGTTCTTCTTAATGATATGCAGATTCTTATGTCAGTGCATTGTATAAAGTAGAAAAGGTTTGGCCATGGTCCATTCCTTTGTTACAGATCAATAAACTGCCTCTTCTTTCCCTGGGAGGGAAGTGCAAACCAATAAATCTTAAGTGGTACAATGATGGCTTCACTCTGGTAGCTAAGAAAAAGTACTTCTTTGATTTAGGAAAATATGTCAATAGAGAAAATAAAGCATTTGTCTTCTCTATTTATTTCAAGAGACTGAATGTCATTTAAGAACATCTTAGTAGCTCCCCTCCTACAGGCAAATCAGATAAGCATTGCATGAATTGACCCTATAACTACTTTCTATTAGCTGAAACGAAACAAATCATGAGAAACAGCTCACTAGGTTTTTTTCCCTAAGAACACACCAATGAAAACACATAGTTCCATGAAACTGAGCTTTGATATATACACTGGAGGCTAGCACTGCTCAACAAGCAAAACGCCACTGTACTGGTTAGAACCATGCCACCGAAGTTGATGACACTGACGTTAATGCTGATGACGGCTGACATTATCTCATTCCTTATTATGATGCATTAACAAAACCTAAAACATCATGTACTCTGAGATGTACCATTATTTTAAGTACTACTGACTTTTAAAAAATCACTGAATAAATGACAATAGAATGTTTATTAAAAGTACACTGGGAGTGAGCATGTAGTTGGGTAGTAGAGCATGTGCTTGCATGTCGGAGGCCCTGGGTTCAATCCTTGATGTGGGAGAGAGAGGAGGAGGATGAATTATATTAACTGTGAGACCTAATCTCATTTCAGAAGTGTTAAAATCTGAAAAAATCTCAGGGTTGATGAAATTATGCCAAATTCAAGGCACTTTTTAACACACTTACCAGTGCTTACCTTGTTTAAACCTCTAAACCACCATGCAAAGTATTAAAATCCCTTCTCATTTTATAAAAAGGAACTGAGACTTCAAGGAGGCTTACAACTTGCCCAGGTCACATAACTACTGTGACCAAACTGATACTTATAGTTAAACAGCTTGGCTCTAGGCTTCACGCTCTTCTCCTGTGACTGTGGGATTCGGGTGAGAGAACTACCATTTCATCAAAAGAGAACTTAGGTGTTCAAATGAGTGCTGTCCCTTTCAAATTAGCCACCCTACATACGGATGCTCATGCTCACTGCAAGCATGCTTTGCCCTGACTCCAGTTAGAAAGTTGTGCTCAGAATTGTCTGCAATATGTTTTTAAAGGAATTGTGTTTGCAATCTTATTCCCTGGGACCACGTTTAAGAGCCTGAGAGAGGTAATTCTGTGACACACAGGAAGTGCCTCAACACTCAACATCACTCTCTAACCTAGGCTGCATGGGGTTCTAGTCTGCTTCATTTTCCTTAGACTTAATATAAAGGTCATTTGACAATTTCAAGAAATTTTCCAACTGAAAAAAAAAAAATCCTCTGATCACTGAGGACAGGAGGGAGGCTCCAAAGGAAATGGTAGAAGTCTCAAAACTGGACAGAACTGGGTATTATAATTGGAATAAAAACTTTGCCATTCAAAATTGCAATTATGAAAGATGAAACAATGATCTTGATATCAAAATTCTAGACTCTCAGTATTTTTCTTCACTTAATAAAATAAAAAGAGCACTATAATCTTTGCCTAAAACTTGGAAAAGATAGAATATGCAAAAAAAAAAAAAAAAAGTCTCACAACCCTAACATAACCATTGTTATCACTGCAGGGAATTTCTTTTCAATATTCCAATGATTATATTAGTATTTTAACTAATTACCTTAATATATTTTAAAGATGTGCAACATCCTAGAATTTGGTGCCAGGCACTATTTTTTTCCATTTTGGAGGCATAAGATAGACTAACACCTGCAGCTGTAGCCCTGTGGCAGCCAATCCCGTCAGATCTCGGAAGCTAAGCAGGGTCGGGCCTGGTTAGTACCTGGATGGGAGACCGCCTGGGAACACCAGAAGCTGTAGGCTTGGGAGAAGGACCTGGCAACCCCCTCCCAAAATCAATCTGCCATTGAAAACCCTATGAACAGCAGAGAAGCACTGACAATAGTGTTTCCCCTGTTGTACAGAGGTCACTATGAGTCGGATACCGACTTGACGGCACCTAACAACAACAAGATAGACTAACGGTTGCACCTTCCCAGAGGCTCACAGCCTAATGCTGGAAGCACACAGACTCATTTAAAGGAGAAAATACCAAAAGAACAGTAAATACACAGCTCAATTCCAATCCAAAGTAGGGGAGTCTTTGCTCAAAAAGAGTGGGACTAGTTAGAAAACTGTATTCCTGGTAAGAGACCAGTTGGCCTAAGTCTTGAAGAATGAGTGAGGTCAGGTATGTTGGTGCACACCTATAAGGCTAAGGCAAAAGGATTGAGGGCTCAAGGCCAGCCTGGGCTATATAGCAAGACTGTCACAAAAAGTGTATATTCCAGGGCAGGAAAGGTAGCAGGGCCTTCTAGGAAGATGAAATGTCCCTTGCGAAGACAGGAGGGAGACAGCACATGGCAAGAAGCTGCTGAGTCTAGAGCCACGTCTGCTTATGAGGGCTTTATTGCTAGTGTTGTTAGGTGCCATTGAGTCATAGTAACCCTATGTACAACAGAATGAAACACTTCCTAAACTGTGCCATCTCCAGCACTATGTCAGTGCTTCTCTGCTACTCATAAGGTTTTCAATGACTGATTGTTTCAGGATTGTTTGGGGAGTGGGCTGCCACGTCCTTCTCCCATTTTTGCAGTGCTAGGGATCAAATCCAGGGCCTCAGTGTGCAGAGCAGCACTCTACCAATTGAGCTAAACCCAGTCACAATGAAGCCAGATGACACAAGGAGACCAGTACACATGGGAACCTAAAGGAAGTAGAGTCTACAAAAAATGAAGTGAAAAACATAAACACACAAATACTTTTGTTTTTAAAAAAAACCCCACAGAACTCAGTTATTTCTTTAAATAAGTCTTTCAAATAGGTGTCCAAAAACCTATTTTATTATATACATCAAATATGATTGCCCGTATTCCTGCATACTATGCAAAGGCAGTCAACAACTTAATGAAAAGTAACAGTTAAAAGTATGTTGTTGTTGTTAGGTGCCATCGAGTCGGTATCCGACTCATAGCGACCCTGCATACAACAGGTGAAACACTATTGTCAGTGCTTCTCTGCTGTTCATAGGGTTTTCAATGGCTGATTGATTTTTGGGAGTGGGTAGCCAGGTCTGTCCCCCAAGCCTACAGCACCTAGCGTTCCCCAGTGGTCTCCCATTCAAGTACTAACCAGGCCTGACCCTGCTTAGCTTCCGAGATCTGATGGGATCGGATGCCACAGGGCTACAGCTGTCAGGACATAAACTCTGGCCACCATTTAGCACCAGATTATTTCTGGTGACTTCCAACAGTGGCTTCTACCATGGTGAGTCGGGGTAACATTAACCAGCTTTTAGTTGTTTTGCAAGCAAATTACCTAATATGACTCAGCCTGATTTGGCCTCTTCAAATACAACACATAGTTTTCTTGGAATGAGTCGGATAGAGGTAGAGGAGAATCTCAATGATCAATCAAGATCTAAATTAGAATATTACCTGGATACTGACTGTCACTTCTAATGTAGAAACACGGCTGAGATTCACTTATTAAAGAAATTTTATGTTATGTTTTTCCAAACAGTCACATTTGCAATTTTATTCCTTGAGGAAATGATAAAATGCCAGAGGAGGTACTTATCACCAGAACAATATGCAGACAATAAAGAGAAAACATGGAAGAAGCAACAGTAGATATATTCATTCATTCATTCATTCATTCTTACAATAAATGCTTATTATGTGTCAGGCTCTGGTTTTGGCACTTAGGGTGCAGTAATGAATGAAAAAAGATAACCACCCACTCTCTCCTCTAAAATAAGCTAACTAGAGATCTGTGTTTTGGACCCAATGAACCCTTAGGTTCACAGTATAATTAATGGATTAGCTGTACTTAAAGACTGTTCCTCACTCGTCTTTTCTCTTTTACTTGAAAAGAGCTCTTATGATACGATCTGCCTCCCTGTTTCTCCAAATGGACATGCCTGTGTCCCAGCCCTCTCAACAGACCGTGCCGTCCATTCACATCCACTCAACATCATGGAAGGTCATTGGTAACTTTCCAAGAGTGTGCACAAGGACTATGTTGCCATTGTTGTTGTTGGTGGTGGTGGTGGTGAATGTTGCCAGCAAGCAAGTTAAACTACCTCCAAGCCTTCAAATGCTTTCAGAGCCCCACACTGCCTGTGCTCCAGCTAGGGTGCTAGATTCACACTTGGTTTTCCGAATGCTTAACGAGAACTGACACCCGCAAGGGTTCTTTCCAGGAAACTTTGTATGATGAAAGTTTATCATATCATGATAACCTAGGCTGGAAACCAGCTTCTCTGCTTCAAAAACAAAGGAATAACAGGAGAGCACCCAAATGAAAGTTAGAATTATTAAAGTGTCGTCTTCTTTTAGTTAACACCTTTACATTTTTTTGTTGAGATGAGAGGAAAATAATTTTATGACTCAGTAGTGGCAAAATGAAATAGTATTTATTGATTTCCTTTGCTCCATCTGTCATAGGCTTAGGGAAGAGATCCTTCCAGAGACCAAAACCTTGATTTTATAAATATGGCCATGTTAGTGAAGTCTTCCTTTTGCCTGGAAAGAAAGAACTTCTGGTGGTAGTTTATGAGTTAAAATATCAATACTTTCGCCTACTCATTCAAGAAAAGACTGTAACGACACAACAGTGTATGTATAGTTAATAATATGGTACTTTTATGTACACTTAAAAACTAAGAGTAGCCAGGTGTGGTGGCGCAGGTCTGTAATCCCAGCGGCTCATGAGGTGGAGGCAGGAGGATTGCAAGTTTGAGACCAGAAGCAGTCTGTGCAATTTGGCGAGACCCTGTCTCAAAAAAGTAAAAAAATGGGCTGGGGTTATAGCTCAGTGGTCCAGCACTTGCAGAGCATGCAAGCACGAGGCCCTGGGTTCAACCCCCAGTACCGCAAAAAAAAACAAAAAAACAAACAAAAAAAACTAAGAGTGAACTTATTTTTTTTAACACAACTCCAAAGAGCAGACTAGCATTTATTGCACACCAGTCACCCTCAAGGTCGAGCATGATTCAGCAGACCTTCAATGGTGCTTTCCTTTAGCTGGAATAAACCTCATTTAAGCCTTTCTCATGTCAATACAGGAGACTCAGAATGTTCTCTGCTTTTTTATTGTCGTAAGTTTTCCTGCTGGAACAAGCACAGTGCTCTCCGGATTCTTAAAGAGCTCTACTGACCTTTGTCAACCCAAGCCAGGCGAGCAAATGAGAGGGCACAGGGTGGGAGCTGGGAGAGCAGGGGGAACCTGCCATGGAGATGTTATTTAAAATCCAGGAGTGACTGAAAACCCTATTGCTAGAGAGCTCCCACTCACTGAGGGATATTTTTGGGAACTTTTTACAGAGACAGTTTGACTAATGACAGGCCATGCCCAGGAGGGAGAACCTTATCCTGTGGTCAGCATGGGAAGGAGCCAGAGAGAACCATGGCGTGCTCCAACCCAATTTCAAATGGTTCCAGGCTGCACTGTCCGTGGAGGTCCAATTCAAATGCCATCGACCACTGATCAGTGGGGAAATGCAACAGGTCCAGGAAGCAGACCTCGTGGCTACAGCTTAAACCCTTCCTCTTCGCTCAGAGGCCTGAATTTTCTGTCCCCCTTTAACAGGCCCTGATCTCAATGTCTCCACTCCAGCACAACAGGAAAAGCGCCAGAGGGTGGGGCTGGCTAGAGGAGAGGCTTCATCCCTGATCCAGGCTGCAACGGTCAGGCTCAAGCCAGAATGAGAGGCTGAAACCAAGTCTTAAGGAGGTTGGCCCCCCAGAGTGTGCAATTTGATGGCACTGAAGGGCCCAGAGCCATGAGCTCCTGAAACGAGAGCCCCAGGGTCTTTCTGAACATTTGGCTTGGTCTATGTCAGGGAGCAAAGGGGAAGGCAGTGAACTTTGGGATCAGTAAAAAGCCTGTTGTTGTTGTTGTTGTTGTTGTTGTTGTTGTTGTTGTTGTTGTTGTTGGGTGCCATCGAGTCCGTATCTGACTCATAGTGACCCTCATAGGGTTTTCAATGGCAGACTGTTTTGAGATTGCCTTGGGAGTGGATTGCCAGGTCCTTCTCCCATTTTTGCGGTGCTGGGAATTGAACTTGGGACCTCAGAGACTGCAGCGCAGTGCTCTACCAACTGAGCTAAATCCCAGCCCAAAAAGCCTGTTAGTATGTGTGTATCATACTCATGCAGAATTAATTTATAAACATTTTTTGAAACTATGAGTAAATCCCTGCAGCTGTACCACTGTGGTGTCCAATCCCATCAGATCTCAGAAGCTAAGCAGGGTTGGGCCTGGTTAGTACTTGGATGGGAGACTGCCTGGGAACACCAAGTGCTGTAGGCTTGGGAGAAGGACCTGGCAACCCACTCCCAAAACAATCTGCTATTGAAAACCCTATGAATAGCAAAGAAGCAGACAATCGTGTTTCATAGGGTCCCTATGAGTCAGGCACCGACTTGACAGCACCTAACAACAACAATGAATAAATAGGTAGGAAGAAGCAAAAACAAAAATTTCTAGCTATCAAGGGAAGATAAATGTTCATTCACAGTCAAATATCTATTACTTCTAATTTAAGGGCTATGAACCTCAGTGTCATTGCTTTTATTTGTTCTATACTTTATTATAAATAAATATAACAATTTAAGTGTTGATAGGCACATACACGGGTTTGACGTTTTTTGAACTCTCTTGCTAGTGGGGTGTGGACACCAGGCCAACAACAACAGCATCATCAACTTGCTAAAACAAGCAGACTCCCAGGCCCCACCCACCCCAGGCCTGCAGAATCAGAATCAGGATTTTAACAAGATCCCCAGGTGGTCAGATGCATAGGCAGCTCCAGGAGCACTGGCTTGGCCCTTATTCCCCCCCCACACCCAAGCCTTCAGCTCCCTAACCTGGGATCAATCTACAGCTGTGGTTTGCAACTCTGGGTTATCATTGGACTTACTGTCCAGGCCTCACCACAGGCCAATTAAATTACTCTCTGAGATGGGACCCCAGCAAAAGTATTGTTACTGCTATGCTTGAGAGTTATGGTCTATGTCAGTGGTTCTCAAAGTGTGGCCCCTGGACCAGAAGAATCACCATCACCAAACAATCTGCTAGAAATGCACATTTCTTTTTGTCCTCCTCCCCTCCCTTCCATATAGTTCTCTCTCTCTCTCTCTCTTTCTCTCTCCCCCACCCATACACACACACACAAATGCACATGCAGTGAATATGCTTATAAAAAGGAAGCACAGAACTACCTGAAATTCTTAGAAGCCAGGCATTCTGGTATTTCTTTTGCACATGTTTGCACCGGAAAATATTAATGTTTTATAAGGATGACTTAAAATGAGAATGCCATCAGAGGATATGCTTCTATTGGTCAAGGGGAACACAGGGTCAAAGTATGCACAGATAAGGAACCTATGGCTTAGCGTGCTGAATAAATTCAACTGTCCCATAGGTGGTTTAGAAGCAGGTGATTCTCCATTAGGTTTTAAGCAATAGCAACAATGTCGTCCCCAAATGTGATAAGGCAGCACCAAGACTTCCCCAGAGATGCTGATTCCATGAGTCTGGCAAGGGGCTGAAACTTAATTTCTAACACACATCTCCAAGTAATTCTAGGCTTGAAAAACATACTGCCATACAGGGTCCTTTTTCTCTAAGCTACTGTTTCTCCAAGTTTGGCTCTGGACCAACTGCATCAGCATTACCTGAGAACTTATCAGAAATGCATATTCTAGGACTCTGCCCTGAACTACTGAATCAGCAAGATCCCAGGTGAGCCCAGTGGTCCATGTGTATTAAACAAGTCCTCCAGGTGATTTGAAAACCACTGCACAAGGCCATTCTCAAAACTTACAACTTTTACGTGGAAACTACCTGCTTTCATTCAAATACTTTGTTTTTCGTGAGAAGCACAAAGAAGGCCACACCTTGAACCCGAGACTGTCTGTCACATGAGAGGACTGTCCTCTTCCAGAGAACAGGATGAAAGAACAAGGTGAAGAGAGTCTTAGGCAGTGACCATGAGACGCATGTGTTGATAGGAACAGAGTAGATCACATTGCAAGAATGAGAGCAGCTGTGCTCAGGGCTGGGCGTTTGGGAAAGAATGTACTGGGAGGGCCATGTAACAGCAACAGTAAGCAAAGAAAACACTGTATGTCTAATATGCTGAACTTGTTCATTTTCTTAGCCCCCATCCTTTCTTTCTCTTTACAGACTGTTGCTTTGGTAAGAAAAGATATTTACCACACCAGTATGAAAACTGGTTCATAGTTCATGGGGTCCAAATGCAAGAGTTGTTGTTAGATCCGGTCGAGTCGGGTCTGACTCATAGCGACCTTCACAGGGTTTTCAATGGCTGATTATTTCAGCTTTGCTTTGGGAGTGGATTGCCACATCCTTCTCCCAAAATGCAAGAGAGCTACTTGAGAATTTGGGGAGCACAAGACAAAGGATGCAATAGCACAGGGACACTTTTGCAGGGCTCCTGAAATCTCCACAATGAACACAAAGTTTGTAGTTTTCAATAAATGTGCATTTTTCAAGGGAGTGGGTTTGCCACCTTTGTCAGATCCCAAAGATCCCAGGCCCAAGGAAGATCAATCACTTCTGAACTCCCATGTGCTTCACAGGACACAGATCTAGACAAAAGACCTAACAATGTAAAGTTCTACGGTATGAAAGAAAAATCCATCCTTTTACTGAGCAACCTTTTTCTCTGGCCTTAGAAGCTGCTGTGAGAATGGGGATTACGCCCTCCCCCCACTGCAGAGCTTGGGGGTAAACAGAGTGGCAACACTAGGTAGCCCAGGCACCTGGGAACCACGTTTACATCTCAACTTGGCCTTGAACCACCTCTAGGACTCTGGGAAAGTTATTTAAGCATTCTGGGCCTCAGATTCTTTGTGGCTGAACCAAAAAGCGCTAATGATACTTCCAAGCCTGACAGATATCGTGCGATTGTGCACGTCTAAATCCTGGGCCCAAGGGGAATGCAAAGTTCCCTTGGGCAGATGTTGCCTAATAAAGAAAGACTATTTGGGAAGCTGTGTATGGGTTACCCAGACACATTTTACCTCCCAGGGACTGACCACCCCCTAGAAGTTTCTCTGGCTCAGAGGCGACTAGCCAGAGAATTTCCACCAGTCAATGCTAGAGATGCTAAAACAGCCAGGCTGTTTTTCCTCTACCTCAGCTCCCAGAGTGGTTTCTTTTACTACCCCTTCCAAGTTAAGTTTTCTATTCCCTCTGTATATAATATTACTAAATATTCAACAATAAGAAAAGCTTAAGAGAGAAAGCTAAAAATTAGCTATAATTCCTCTGCCATTGAAAACCCTCTGAATGGCACAGAAGCACTGACAATAGTGCCAGGCATGGCACAATATCAGGTAGCATTTCATCTGTTGTACACAGGGTTGTTATGAGTTGGACCCAACTCAACAGCACCCAACAACAACAACATTCCACTGCTATCAACATTTGAGGTTAGGGAGATAGCTCAGAGGTAGAGCACTTGCCTAGTATGCATGAGTCCCTAGGTTCAATCCCCAGTGCTGCCAAAACCACCACCACTACATGTCAAATTGGTGTGTAGTTTCACAACTCTTCCATATGCTTATATATGTGTATTTATTTCCAAATCTTACTTTATAATGTTTAGCACTATTATTATAGCCACCTTTGTAAGGCAATAACTATTTCTTTTTAATGGCGGCATACTATTCCCTTTCTTATTTGCCCCATATTTTTATCTGATTTTTCTTATTATTGAACAGATTGTTACCAATTTTTTCATACTGCAGCACCCTGATGAATGTACTTTTACATACAGCTTTGTGTATCTGTCCAGTAACTTCCTGTGAGTAAATTCCAAAGAAGTAGGTTTGCAAGAAGAAAAGATAGAGCCCAAACATGTTATATAATATGGATAATGTCAGGGTATTCTCCTGAAAGGAGCCATCAGTTTATATCCTTACCAAAACCTCATGTTAGGGATGATGAAATTGGGTTCCATTCCTAATTTTATTGTTTTGAATACAGTAAACACATCCTCAAAACAACACATCAAATCTCTTAAGAGCATTTTCACTAAGTTTGGATTTACTACAACAATTTCAGTTGTTCAACATGGTATTCTATGCTTTCTCTTCATTCTTGACTCAGAGAAATTTAAATTTTATAAAGCTGAACTCCTGTATGTAATATGAACATCATCGTTGAGGGCAGATTTATAGATAATTTCTAATTCTCTCAAGTTGAAGAATTAGAAATTCTTGATTTACATAGAGTGCTTCATTACTATATTATACGACTTGATGTGTAACAATTAGAACAGACGTGAATAAATTCCAAACTTCTGACCCCAGACTGAAGAGTGTGTGGTGTGAGAATACCCTTAGTCTAGAACATAGTTGTACTCAAGGTATCTTCTGGAACTAGACTCCTTCACCTCTTAACAGAGGATGCCCTGACTGTATTCAATGCACAATACTCACTCCTAAATAAGCAGATGCTTAGGGAAAATGCTGATAAACCAGAGAAGAACGTTCTAGCTACTGCTGCTACTGTAAGGTCAAATTTCTTAAATTAGTATCAGCAATGCAGAAATCAATACAGCCAGACAGATTATATAAAAAGAAAAATTTTCAGAAAATTGAAGCCAAGAAGTAAATTTTTCATTTTTGTTTTTGTGTTTTCATAAAGGAAGAGAACAAGGAATATAGGAAAAAATACAAACTGTATTTATATAAACACTTATTTTGAAGGTAGGCTTACAAAAACAAAAACACATTCTTAAAGCAAAGACGTGTGGATTGCACACAGTGTGGTATGATCAAGATGCATGCTTTCACAATGAAAAGGGCTCGAGGGCCATCTACATCCAAATTCTTCCTCAGATGAGGACAGTTTGTGAACTAACAGAAGTTAAGCAGGCAAAATACAGTCCCACTGCTTTATTTAGAGATGTAAAAAAAATAAATAAAACAAAAAAGGACAGCATAAACAGTGTTTATTCCTAGGATGGAAGCAGGAGGGAGTGGAACTTTCCTCTCACTGTCTCTATATTTTGTTAGTCTCCTGCCCTTCTCCTCCATTCCTGTCCTCATAGCCCTTCATGGATGTAAAAGAAGCCAGTTATTGGGATTCTAATTCCAATTCTCCTTATGAGTAGGAATCCTGGGTCTCTGTTAGCTTACGATGTTTAAAGAAGTGGGGAGCAGTACTGGAGCCCTTATTTTCTGGGCAGTCTCTCTGTTCTAACCAACTAAAACACAGCTTCTCCTGACAGTCAGGTGTCCTGTGTGCCACTCTAACCCTGTGAAGTGCAAGAGTGACATCCAGAGTCAGAGCTGGCTGAAGCACACACTTCCCAACAACCTGCTACTCATGCTGTGTGGCATCCGGTTAGGCTCCGACAGCATCAGAATCAGCATCCCCGAGACCTGGTTGGAAAGCAGAATTTCAGACCCCTGTCTCAGACCTACCGAGTCAGAACCTGTATTTCAGTAAGAGCCTCACATCAAAAGGTGAGAAGAACTATTTTAACAGAGATCTTTATGCCACTTTTCCCTTGCTGGAGAGTAAAATGGGGATAGCACTAAAAATGTCCCATTCCATTGATTTTTCTTTATTCACATTTCTTTGGGGCTCATAAGCACAGAGGCCAACCCTAAGCTCCAATATAGCTGTCAACAGAGAAAGGCAGAGTTATGCATTTGATTTTAACCAAGCATAACTTTCACTGAACTTTTTTCAAGCTGCCCTGCAATAAAAGTCCTGGGAATGCATATAATAAAACAGTGAAGTATCCCTTTGGCCTTTGTATAAGTTTCATATTAATGCCAGTGGCAAGGGAGAATTTCATTCCATTATATTGGGCACTGCAAGAAGCCACACAATGTGGCACCTTTCCCTTTGCTTTGAAAAACACGGGACTGCAGGAATTTTCTCCTTTCAAGCTTTTGGACCTTTCGGGCCTGGCTTCTCATTCTAAAAGGGGAGGTGGAGGCAACCAGCAGAGGTGCCGTCATACAGGTTTTCCCCTCTACGTATACCCCTTTCATGGCCTTCACTCACACCAGGGGAGTTGCACAGGTGGGGAGGGGGGCAACGGACCCATTTTACATCCCCCTTGGTTAGCTGACATGGGTGAATAATGGTCAAAAATGGGATCAATACCTTCTTAATGCATATGCTCACACAGAATGAAACCCTTGATGGGCTTTCAGAAAGATCGTCAGTCTTCAAGTTCCAACAAGTCTTGTTTCAATGAAAACTGCTGACAGTGTCAAAGCGACCCTTCTGTGCCAGGGTGAACAAACACACGCTTTAGTCTTAGCAGCTCATTAGGACACCTGCTGCTATGTGTAGCTATAATCAGACGCCACTGACTTAAATCAGCAAGTTGAATTCCAGTGTATTACTGGACCAGATCCACACTTTGTAAGTCAAAGGTCAGTTACCACAGATCTTTACAATGCCACTAATTTGCTGGTTCCTCACGCAATTTTCTTCTATGCCTTGAGACTGGATGCCAGGTAATTTAAAGTCCAAACTGGGACCTTTTTGAGAGTACTGAAATGTGAAACAGAAGGAATTCTGGGGCAAAAGGCATAAACTAGGACTGTCCTAGGCAAATTGGGACATGTGATTTTTCGACATTTAAAGAACTAATTCAAAAAAATGGAGAGGGAGAATAACAATAAATACTTGAAGGTTCCTAAAAAGACACTCTAGAAACCAACTATAAGACAGGCATCTTATATGTATCCCTATGCCAAAGACTTACCACATTCTTACTGAGATATAATAAAACACTCCGTGGATGCTAAGAAAGATGACCAATCTCGTGGGATGTCAAACGAAGCCATGCTGCTTCCATTGTCACCCAATCTAGTATAAATGCCAACGAAACAGTTCCTAGACTGAGAGGTTCAACCTTAAATCCTTTCCTGGGAACTGCATTCCACGCTGAGGAGCACTGGGTCCCTCTTTTTAACCACAGTCTCCTGGGTTATCTATATGTTTCAGATAAATATTCTCTCAGCTTCTACTTTAAATTAAACAAGTCAACAGACAAGTCTTCAGCTTTACGGGTCTACGATATTTTGCCCACAGCATCTTAGTTAATCTTCAAGGCAACTTTGACTCTTTCCCTGAACAGGAAAGGAAGTGAAGTTCAGAAGTGAGCCCCCACTGGCATGTGACTCTGACATAGTACTTACTATTATGCTGCCTTTTTTTTTTTTTTTCCAGTACTTATGGGTTGAATGCAGGGCCTCGCACATACTTTGCAAGTGTTCTACCAGCAGGCTGCACCCCAAGCCCATTTTTTATTTTTTATCTTGAGACAGGGTTTCACTGAGTTACGCAGGCTGCCTCTGGCCTCAAACTCAGGGCCCTCCTGCCTCCGACTCCTGCATTGCTGAGATTTTAGGCGTGTGCCACAGTGCCTAGCCTATGCTGTACTTTTGATTTTACAGTGTTGCTCTTTCCCACTGGGTTTTAAACTTTCCAAGTGCAATGATTACATCTTCTCAGTTGTCTGAGTACCTAGTACTCACAGCCTAGGAGACCCAGTGTTCAAAAGTATTTTAATTAAATTTGTTAAAATTACATTTTGAAAGAATTGGTACATTTCTATTTCTGTGTCTGTGTTCTTACTTTACGACTTTATGTTTTGGGATTGTTTCGGGAGTGGACTGCCAGGTCTTTCTCTTGTTTTTGCAGGGCTGGAGATAGAACCCAAGGCCTCAGAGAGCACAGAGCAGCACTCTACCAACTGAGCTAAACCCTAGCCCAGCAAATTTTATATATACATATACATTTTTTTAAAGAATACTGAGATAATCCCATAAAGACAAAAGAACCTTGGAACTTACTATTATGTAGTTAATACAGCTCAAAGGAAAACAACATCCAAAAAAAGTAGTGTAGAATCTTAGATTTGCCTGCAGCTATACCACAATGGCATTCCAATCTTGTCAGATCTCAGAAGTTAAGCAGGGTTGGACCTGGTTAATACTTGGTGGGGAGACCACCTGGGAATACCAGGTACTGTAGGCTTGGGAGAAGGAACTGACCGCCTACTCCCAAAAAAAAATCAGCCATTGAATACCCTATGAATAGCAAAGAAGCACTGACAATAGTGCCAGGTACAGCACAATATCAGATAGTGTTTCATCTGTTGTACACAGGGTCACTATGATTGGATCTAACTCAATGGCACCTGACAACACTAACAACAACGACGATAACGACAACAACAGAATCTTAGATTAGCCATATGTGAGATGCATGTGAAAGCGGAGGGTCATGAAGACTGCTTCAGAAAGGCATAGTAACTCAAAGGCAAACTCCTATAGTAAGGAAAGTGATTTTTTAAAATGATGCTTAAAAAAGTATTGTTGGGGCAAACACTCCTATAAATTATACAGTTCCTAAGGACAGTGTTCTTATTACAGCACAGTGTAATAATTATCATTGAGAATGGTGGGTCTAACTTACTAATAGAGATCAAATCAGATTCAACATATTGTTTAAGGAACTCTGTACATATATAACCAATTTTAGAAAGTTTTCTAAACAAAATTAGAGTGAGAGAGGAAAGAGAAGATATAACTAGGGGCAAGCTTTGTGCTATTTGGAAGACTCAGCTACCCAGAACGACTTATTCTTGGATGGAGAAATCTAGGCTATGTTTTTCACTATAATTTTATTTTTAAATACTGTTTTCCATCTATCTCCTTGTGATACCCAGTGGTATCAATATTTTCCAAAGGTCTGCATGCCTGTCAAACAGGTGTCCTAAAGGAACAGAAATTCACAGAAATCCAACAAGGGATGGTGCAATAACTTTCTTGTGAGCTCTATGGGACTGCTGTCATACCTTAAAGCTTCTGTTATTCCTGAGCTCAATCTAAGCCAGTGCCCTATACATGCTAAGTACTCAACAAACATTTGTTGAAATAGATCTTTGAGTTTTGTGGCTAAATCATGAACTAATTTCTGAGTCCTTAACCTTATTTTCATTGAATAAACCAATGCATATGTATTAATTTTTAAACATTAGGGTTCATTTCTTAAAATTATCACATCTCTCATTTTGCTGATTATTAGCGAAAGCCCTAATTCTTGTACTCCTAAATATTTCAGGGTAGAACTCAATTTCTTTTTACTCAGGTTAGTAGAAACTGATGCTTCTTCTCAAAGCATAGAACACAATCACAAATCATTGAAATCTTAGTGACCACATAGATTTAGAAATTTATGTTTTAACTGTTTTTCCAAAAAACAATATAGCTTATTCTCTAGACTTCCAAGGTCAGGTCCCTCAGTTCCCTCTGTTACGGAAGTGAAAAAGGCCAGATTACCAGAGACACTCCATGTAGAATAACCAGGGCAATCACGTAGAGGACGACATGCTGAATGTAATGACATGTCACAGGCTGCACCAGAACATACCTTTTCCCAAATGCAAAATAAGTCAGAGCCAAACTGAGTGCATTTATGTTAAAAATTCTTTGCTTTTCAACCACGTTCTCCTGAGAGAAGGCCCCTAACATTTCAACAAATATTTTGGGTGTACAATAAATTAAATAAACAATATATTTCACGAAGGATCTTATGCTGAAGAAACATTTAAAGAGTTAACTAATATTGAAAGTTTTTCTTATCTCACTTTTTTTTTTTTTTTTTTTGGTGCTGGGAATCAAAATCAGGACCTCGTGTATGTGAGACATAAACATTCTACCACTCAGCTATATCCCAGCCCCAAAAGTTGTCTTTAAAGAGCAAAGAGTAGGTCTTAAAACAGGTATTACAGTAAAAGTTAGTCATGAAAAAGATATTTGAAGGCAGTAGCTCTGAAAAGTTTATGGAAGTTATGAACCTTCTCATCAGAAAAAGCAGATATATTTATATCCTCCTTACCCCCAAAAAATCTGTATGAGATTTCAAAGAAGATGAAGGAATATCACCCTCCCACCCTCACTCAACACATCCTTAGCTCAAAACTTTTGTTTTAAAATGCATACAACCATCATTTGTCAGCATACAATAAGCGTTCTAAATTTGTTTTGAACCATAAGAGTTTTTCATATTGTGATCTAACCAGGCATTTAAAAATAATCTTCCCTGTGCTGTTTTTACATTTCCAAATAGGCTTTCCTATTTTTTTTTATGAAAAGGTTCCTAACATATTTCATATATAAAACTGTAAGTAGATGAAAAAAAGGTAAGTTTACTTAGTCATAAACATGCATCAAAAAAAAAAAAAAATCTTCCAAACTACCAGGGACACTTACCCTCACCATCATTTTGATATGGCTTTGCAGACGAGAAAGGATGCCAATGAAACGTCCAAAAATAAAACTCCTAAAATACCAAAAGCAGGCACGAACTTTTTTCCATCTATAGAATCTTACTACATGCAGTGAAAAAAAGGGACAGGAACCTATTTACTGTGAAGGATACATTAGATAAGTTGCCTCTAGGAATGAAAACACATTTTAAATAAGAATTACTTGCACAAAAGTTTTTGTCTGGCTTGAATATTTGCCCCCTCCCCCGCTAAAAAAGGAAGAATTCTCTCAGTTAATTCAGGGAAATGCAAACCATCTCTCAGTTCTGGTAGCAGAATGTGTCCAAGAACCAAAGAAATGTGGATAGGAAACTTGCAAAAGCAAACTTAAATGTTACTGAAATTAGCAAAATCAACTGCTTGTTCAAAACCAGGACTGCCAGTTAAGTTCCACTCTCTTCTTTCCAGTTTTTATTTAGTCAACTGTAAATCAATTTGGAGAATGAAAATATTGCTTATTTTTTAAGGCTTTGAAAATATTGCCCATTTTTTAAGGCTAGGGAAGATAAGAAAATGGTTCTCTGTATGTGACTCTCAAATAGAAAGGCTAGTCCCTTCCAATATCTTTGTAAAACAAATAGGGTGAGGTAACCATGAGTTTCTGTGGATCTATTTATTCCTGGGCCTTTCATGCTGTTTCACTATAGAAGTATCAAGTCAGGAGACACAATGAGGAAAGAAGTAAAAATACTACAATGGCTGCATCAAAAGGAAGCTGGTTTAACCCACTGAGAAATCCAAACCAACAGCTCATCTGAGTTCAACCACCTAAACTATGGGCATCAAATCCCAGAGACAGAAAACAGATTGTTTCCTAGGGTTGGTGGGTAGTTGAGGGTTGGGAGGAAATGGCTTAGGACTGCCAGTGGGCATATGTTTTCTTTCTGCAATGATGAAAGTGTTCTAATATTGTTTGTGGTGATGGTTGTATAATTATGTGAATTTACTAAAAACTGCTGACTTGTACACACTAAATGGGTGAACTTCATGCATTGTAAATTACACTTTGATAAAAACTATTATTTAAAAAACACAAAACATCTGAATTTCCTTGATCATTAAGATTAGGGTGAGTTGGTGGGGAAAGGTTAAGATATGATGAAAAAGAATTTGGGGGCGGGGGGGGAAGCAAGAGAGTAAGAAGTAAGATAGACTAAGAAAGCATCATAGGTCTTTCTTATGAGATCATTCCTCCATCAACCAAGGTTCAGGCTGAGCGTCCCTAAGTGTAGGACTGGAGGATGCCTCTGCCCCAAGTTCCTTTAATGCAGAGCTACGTACCTTAAAACTCTTTGGAATCTCAGTGCTTAGTAGAATATCCTGAACTCTGCAAGCAGCTCCATTTATGTGTTCTTGGTGGTAGTGGAGATGACCTCACTAGCCATTTCACAAAACAAACTCACTCCCTGGGAAGGATATCCAGGATGCTAAGAACCAGGGAAGATTTCCAGATGGATGTTCTACTTTACCTCCAATGACCAAAGCAAACATCCAATAAGGGGGATCCTAACACAGGAAACAATTAGGTAAAAGACTTTCATCTGTTTATCTGATAAAGACAGAGCATACGCACACATGCCCACACTACTTTTAAATATGCTGCACACATCTAATTGCATTAATTATCACTTCCATAGGAATCTTGATTTCTTACAACTGAATTTCTCACCATTACAGAGCTCTTCCCAGCACAGGACTACATTTTTAAGTCTTGGAGTATCATTGGTGGTAAACCAAAACTTGATCTGGTCTATCAACATGGCTCTTGGCAACATCTGTTAAAAACTAACATAAAAATTTAATACTACCTTTAAAATTTCATTATAAGCCATGTGTGGTGGCACAGGCCTGTAATCCCAAGCACTTGGGAAGCAGAGGCTGAAGGATCACATATTCAAGGACTACATAATGAGATCCTGTCTAAAAAAGCATATACATATATATGAATATAAATATGTATGAATATATATGTATATATGAATACATATATTCCCTGTTTAGAAGTCCTGCTGTGTGCTCACAAAAGGAGTTTCCATTAAGATGGACTGCCTCTGCCTGAACAGATAGGACAAAGTTGAGCAGCCAAGAGTCTAGGATTGGGGAGAAGGACTTCTGGGTCCATAAATCAGATGGGGACTTATCCTAAAATGAAGCTGTGTACAATGAGACTTGTGTGCCTCCCAAATACACATGTTGAAACCTAACTCCCAAAGTGATAGTATTAAGAGTGGGGCTCTTGGGAGGTGATCAAGTCATCAGGGTCAGCCCTCAAAGGGGGATCAGTGCCCCTATAGAACAGCTTGAGTGTAAGGACACAGAAGGCACTATCCATGAGGAAAAGGCCCTCACTAGATACTCAATCTGTTGGCATCTCGATTTTGGACTTCCTAACCTCCAGAACTGTGAGCAATAAACTTACATAGTTTGTAAATTACCCCATCTATAGTGTTTTTTGTTTTTTGTTTTTTTTTATAGCAGCCCAGACTCTATCTTAGAGACCTGATACACATTCAGAAGGCAGAAGGGTGTGGCACTGTTTGGGAAATCATCTAAGATTAAATCTACATGTGGAAGAAAGTGGGCTCTTGACAAACTGATTACTGCCAATGATAAGAAAGAGAAAATTAAAGAGAAGATGTATATTTAAGTGAACAGGGTAGAATGCAATCCCAGCTGGAGTAAAATGACAGCTTTGAAGAAACCTGTTGAGTGAAACAAAGTGTTCAGCATTAGATCTGTGGAGGAAAGTATGCTTTAAGAGTGTAAATGAGATTTCTATAGGAATATAGAATATAGAATTTAGATGCATTTTTTTTTCAGGTACTATGCATTGTATGTAGCTTCCAAATAATTAACTTTATTCAGGTGAATGTATTAAAATATACAAAGATAAATGTTAGTCAAATCTATTTGCTCAGACTTTGGCTAAAAAGCGTGAACTGTCTGTAAGTTGTGAGCACTGTTGATGCCCCTGTATCTATTTCTACCAATAATACAGTGAAATCAAATGGAAAAGACTCACTCTGGAGGACTCAAAAGAGGAAATTTCAATACTCATTGATCTGCGGATCAGAGGAACCTACAGAAGAGAATTAAAAGGAATCAAGTGCTTCTTCACAGAAGTCAAATTTAACAAGTTTATGAAAGGCAACAAAATTAAGCTACCTTGAAAGAATGGATAACCTACAGTTTGCTCAGAATCTGGAAATAAAGAATCAACATGCTCTTTGCCAAACATTCAGCCTCAGGTTGAAGGGACACACTGGGACACTTTACAGAGCTGGTGCCAAAGTGTAATTTTAGCTCCAATGTCCAGGAAACAGAGATTAGAGACTCTGTTTATATGCTTATACTGAACAAAAACAGAATATCCCTGACAAAGCAGAAGGGGATAAGTCATAGATAGCACCTTGAAAGGCAAGATGATGGTGACCAAGCAAGCATAGCCCCAGGAAATGAACAGGAGAAAAGAGAAAGCAGAGTGGCTAATACAGCTCAAGTGAGACTTCAGCCCAGTGGGCTCGATGGACAGCCAGGGCCACGATACAGCAGGAGCAGCACAGCCAAGTCAGTGAACTCACTGAGGGTGAGTCCTCGTTGAAACTCGCCTCTGGCACAGGTGGGGAGTCCATCTGCAGTTTCACACTGTCATGTTGGACTGGCCACAGAATTCCAGACAGTGAAAGAAGACTGGTATCTTTCTTCAACAGAACCATGGAAATGAAAGACTCTGTGATGTACCCTAAAGGTATTAAGACATTTAGAAGATGATGCAAAGCTTCAATAATTATGGAGTAGGTAGAGAAAGAATCACACAACACTTCTTGGATGAGCACTGTCTTAATTTACCACAATCATGGAGAGCACACAGATAAATCAACTCGCCTCTTGACTGCTTTGCTCATATCTTAATATCTTTGATAAGAACCTTTGGATCTTTAATTTCAGTATCTCCAATACTTACTGATCCTACATAAACTAGGATACTGAACAAAGTATATCTAGGTGGGATCTGGATGTGATGCTTGGTATTTCTGTAGCCATTCTGCCACCATGGAGAGCCAGTCTAAGGACGCACAAACATACAGTAGACATCAGGGTAGAAGGACAGTAAGAGCTAGAGTTTCTCATATCATTGAGTTGCTGAATCAACTGACCCCAAGACCTCCTTTCAGGACGTATGTTATAAAAAAATATTAACTTTCTCATTCTTAACCTTTACACTATCAATTTCAAATCAAAATATATGACAATAAGTATTTTATTTTCAGAAACTCTTCATTACAATAAGAACATGATTAGCAAAATAATGGGAATGTATGAGTAAAATCATCATGTAATTAGTGATGTGAACTATCTGAATGCAAAAACATTCTCAGAAGATGTATAACTGGGTAAATAAGAAAAACTGGCTTATAATCAATATACAAAAAATTTAGTTGAACATACAAAAACAATGGCAGAAACAAAAAAGCAATGTTAGGTACCACAATAATATACTTTATGTGTGATAAGGTGTAAAACAATTCCTATGTGATAGTACATTACACATTGTATAGACAGTTTTTGTTTCATTTTACTTTTTGAGCATCTAGTACATCTTCTTGTAGTTCCATTGACAGGCATATAATCACCCACATTGACCATGAGTTCTGCAATGTGTGAAGGCCTACCTCTGCCTCTACTGCATTTTACCTGACCGTTTTGTTCATCTGTGTCCCTGTGGTAGACAAAGGGTTAAGGAAGTCTCCAATCTGTCTGAACTTAAGATTTCCTTTTAAAATCAGTGATATATTAGGGGGTCTCACATGAAATACCCTGAGTACCTACTATTAGGAAAAGTATCTGAAAAATATCTACCTAAAAATATCTACCACTGAGGTGTCTGATCCCGGTAGATCTCAGAAGCTAAGGAGGGTCAGGCCTGGATAGTACTTGGATAGGAGACCGCCTAGGAACACCAGGTGCTGTAGGCATGGGAGACGGACCCAGCAACCTACTCTCAAAAAGCAATCAGTCATTGAAAACCCTATGAATAGCAGAGAAGCAGGAACAATACTGTTTTGCCTATTGTATGTAGGGTCGCTATATGAGTTGGATACCGACTCCATGGCACCTAATGACAACAAAAAATTCTAAATATATTAATACTAGATACTTAATCTAAAGAAATATGCACTCATTCCCAGGATATTTATTGATCTAACAGGACAGTGCTTTCCTAAGTGTGGTCCCCAGATCAGGTAGCATTACCATGACCAGAGAATTAGTAATACAAATTCCCAGGCCTCACCCTAGACTTGGTGAATCAGAAATCCTTAAAGGTAGGGCCAAGTAATCTGTGTTTGAATAAATGCATCAGTGATTCTGATGCAGGCTAAAATGTAAGAACCTCTGCTGCAAGGAACACTACTCATGAAATCACGTATCAGTCATCTTTAGTCATAACCAAAGGAGTGTTGTACTGTGTAAAATGGGCTAAGTACCACCCTACCCTCCAGCCCCTAAGCAAAGTATTGTCAAAAATGATGAAAGGCCAGGGAAAATAATGAATATTCAATAAATGCTCACACAAAAGCTTTCACATCATTATTATGAACAGATAACAAAAATATCTGGTAGTTTCAGAAGGAAATAGAAGACTGGGAATAGCAAAGCAGGAAAAAAATAGGGTTCAGAGAAGGACAACTCTTCCAATGAATGAAGAGAAGTCTTCCTGATTCAGATGAAATTAAGGAGTTGTAGATGTGGAATAAAGTAGAAAGTGTCAAAAGGGGAGACTGGAATATAAGTGGATGAAATAAAGCACTAGATGAAATATTCCTGAAAGGTGAGAAGGTCTGAACAGACCACCTGAGAAGGGATGCAAGGTCTGAAGCGCCATGGGAAGGCTCTCAGAGAGAGGGTGGCTTTCCAGGCCCAAAGGAAGCTTGTTTAAGGATATTCAGAATAGCCTGCCTAACAAGCAAAACACTGACAGGAAATTTTCAGGATCTAGACAATGACTGCTCAGCTAATGGGAACTCACTGAGCCTCGGTGATATCCTTAATAATGTCCCGAATGCTGTGGAGAGCAGAGCATTGAGAGATGTTCACAATCTACATAGGGAAAATGAAAGAGGGTAGGCGAGTATTTAGCCACCAAACTCATAAGAAATCAGTCTATACCTTACATGATCAGATATATTAATGATGAGAAACAGTAAACTATGGCAAGAGCCCAGGCACAAGTCTTGAACTTTTTGGTGCTATGGATTGAACCCATGGCCTAGAGAATGCTAGACAACCACTCTACCGCTAAACTACATCTCTGGTTCACAGATCTTGAAAAATTTGAAATTATTCTTACAAGAGCAGGGTTCTCAACCTAACTGTCCATGGCCTGAGGAACTTTTACTAAAATAGACCGGGTCCTTTCCCTGACCGAGCGACACTCAGTCTTGAAATAATGCTTGGATTGGAATATTTTCTAAAAGCTCCCTGAAGAATTCTAATGTATAGTCACTTCTCTGAGAATACTAGAAAAATAGTGAAACTAAGGAAAATCTAAAGCCAAAATGACCTTGCAGAAATTGAGTTCATGATTTTTCATAAATGGATAAAAAGGAGGATGAGCAAACTAAGGAAAGACATTAATTTGTGAATGCCGCATTTCCTTTCTCATAGTCCACTAATATGGAACTTTTACTCTTCTAATAATGGAAAGGGATCATTACCAGCCTATTTTAAGGACTGGCCTAGTCTCAAAGGGGCTGATTCCGAGTAGGATGTATAAACATTTCCTTCTGTGGGTTATATTAGTCTTAACATTCTGGAGAAAAGGTCTGCACAAATAAAGTCAGGGAACAGAGAGAGGCACAGATATGCCTTAAGGACATCACAAAACAACTAGAGAGATGAGACCTTCACACAGGTGCCAAAGGAGAACAGGGAGCAGACAAGGAAAGAGCCACAGAGCAACAGGAACTTTGGTTAAGACTTGGGGGTGCCCAGGATCTGGAGGGGCAGAAAGGAGATTTGTGGTAGGCAGACACAAGGCTTTGTAGGGTGATCACGGGTGGGCCAAAAGGACTAGGGGTAGGGGAAGGCCCTGAAGTCCCGAGGGTTGACTGTCCACCTCTGTTCCACCCAAACTGGTCACCTCATTGTCCTTGCCAGTGATTGGTTTAGGAAGGGTATGTGACCCAATTCTGGTCAGCGAGATGCAAGGAGACATTCCCGAAGGTGCTTCCACGGAAAGATTCCTCACTCCTGAAACAGACACACAGGGCCAGATCTGTGTGCGATGCTTGCTACTTTTGCAGCCATGTTGCTTCTATGGAGAGCCAGGCTGAGGATGCAGCAGCACACAGAGGATGACAGAATGAAGTGACTGTAAGAACCTGGGCCTCTGTGGTAAAACTGAGCCAAAAATCTGCTCTCTGCACTTACGACAAAAATCAATTATACTGTGTAAGGTAATTTGATCCAAGGTTTTCTTGCGCTTTAATCTGCCTTTAGAATGTATTCAAACAATAAGACTAGAAAGATGAGTCAGAATAAATTCTTGAGGCCAGGCTCAAAAATATGGATTTTGTGCTATGGGCAAAGAGACTTTATTTTTATGAAGTAGGAGTCTTGTGAGAAGGAGTGGCACTGTTGGTAGTAACCTAAAGGGCATGGAGAAAACAAAGAGTGGGTTATTTAAGAAAAGTCTATAAAAGATTTCAAAGTTTTATTCCATAATCTTCTTATGGGATACTAGAAGTAAGTGGGGGGAAAACATCAAGATTGGGCACAAAGTGGTACAGAATCTCTTAAGATGAGGAGGGAAAAAGCATTCACTTTCACGCTTTTTTTTTTTTTTTTTTTGCACTATTGGTGGTTGAACCCAGGGCCTCACTCCTGCATGCTCTGCAAGTGCTGGACCACTGAGCTGCACCCTCAGTCCATTTTTTTACTTTTTGAGACAGGGTCTCGCTAAATTACGCAGACTGCCTCTGGTCTCGAACTTGAGATCCCTCTGCCTCCACCTCCCAAGTCGCTGGGATTACAGGTGTGCACCATCTTGCCCGGCTACTTTGACACTCTTTGATGAGGCATTCCACGCTGTCCTGTTGTTGTCAAGTGCTGTTAAGTCAGGTCCAACTCATAGCCACTCTATATACAATAGATGAAATACTCCCTGACACTGTGCTACACCCAGCTCTATTGTCAGTGCTTCTCTGCTATCCATAACGTTTTCAGTTCCTGATTGTTTCAGGAGTGGGTTGCCAGGTCCATCTCCCAAGCCTACAGCACCCAGTATTCCCAGGTGGTCTCCTATCCAAGTACTAACTGGGCCTGATCCTGCTTAGCTTCTGAGATCTGATGGGACCAGGATCGGGCACCAAGGAGGTACAGCTGCAGGCAGCACCGTCCTAATGATAATCAATTGTTGTTAGGCAATTGATAGGCTGCTCAACAGAGCAAAACACTCCCTGACACTGTGCCAGGCACTATTGTTTTGGGGACTGCTTTGGGAGTGGATTATCATGTCCCTCTCCCATTTTGGGGGTGCTCAGAGAGCACAGAGCAGCTCTCCAACTGAGCTAACCCCCAGCCCAATGATGATCAATGTGAGATCCTTGAAGAAGCTCATGGGAAGGGAAATGTCCCTCCTCCTCCCTACTCACAGAGGTGGTTAATTTCAAAATCCCCATCCATCCAAGAGTAAGGCCTTGCCCTGTGCCCTGGAGGGTGCTAAACCCGCAGAAAAAAGAAGTTATTAAAAAAATTACAAGCTGCTTTATTTTGCATGAAACTTCCATTTATACCAGTTACAGTGAATGTAGTAATTATCTTCTTCATGTTCCAAATAATTACCTTCCCCCACCAGTTTCTGAAAGTTCCTATTCAACTTCCCTTTTAAGATTAACAATACAATTACTAGACCATCAATTCCTTTAACCTCTTCTCTTTGAACTCCTTGGTAAAAGCTAATTATCAAGACAAATAATTACATGCCCTAGATGTATTGTCCCAAAGATTGAAATCCAGGAGCATGGAATTTCAATAATATTTTTGGCCAAGAAAACCTGGAAAAGGTGGTTGCTAATATCCGATAATTAAAGGAAAATATGAATCCTGATTTCAACAGGTATTCAATGCTATTACCTAAGGCTTGACCAATACCTAGTCATACTTTAATTGAGGATCAAATGGGACTTCCTTTCCGTTCAAACTTCCAGTAAGTGACTATTAAGGGCTAGACATAGTGCCCAGCCGAGGGAGACAGGGATTAATCACATGGCCTTTGTACTCATGGAAGGAAGAGTGTTGGAAGGGGAGTTATTGGGACTTATTGTACTTTAACTTGTATGAAGTAATTACCCTATTGGGATGAGCTGAGAGCTACAGAACTGCAGATGCAGGAGCTAAGCCAAGCTAGAATGTGGGGAAGGGTTATAGGAGGACACCAGCCTTAATATGAGTCTTAGAGATGAGTAAGTTGGCCCTGGAGGGGAGAAAGCACACTCTTCAAAGAGGGCAGGAGCAAAGGCAGAGACCACAGGATGGGGTGTGTTTGAGGGAGTTGTGGGAAATTAAATACGCAAGGGCTGGATGACTAAGGGCTTTGTAAGTCAAGCTAAGGAATTGGCATTTTATTCTAAAAGCAATGGGAATCACTGCAAGACACTGAAGCTCAGAACTGAATTGCTGTTCATGCTGAAATGAGGAAAATGACTTGCCCAGAGGTAGAAGCAGCAAGGAAATCACTAGGGGTTGTTCCAGCAGAGGGGTACAGAGTAGAAATAAGAGGAGAGGTCTGGGCTAGAGGTACAGAAAAAAGTATGTATGGAAAGATTTAGTCCAAGGGTATAGCTCATCATCCCCAAGAAAGGAAGGAGGTCTTGAAAATTGGGGCAGAATACCATGGAGACTATAAAATTCTCAGGTTAAAGTTGCCTATGGAGAAGCCCCACAATCCTGGGGAGCTAATCAGTGCATACATTTCATTTCTTTGTGGGTCCCATAAATTAGGCACATTGTTCTGTTTGCTGGGCATCGACCATACGGTATATTTAATCTACTTCCAACTTGTAGATTCATTCTCTTTGTCTCAAAGACAAAAGAATTTTTTTAAAAAACCTATGGATAGGTAGGATGCAGGACATATTAACACTGAACAGAAATAAGAAGAGATACATATTCCTAGAATGGAGTATATCAAGATATTACTTCCTACCAACCAGTAACATTCTCACTTTGCCTTTCTGTTAGTCTTCAGCAACCAACCTTTGACTAATCCTTTAGCAGCCTCTCTTACCTTTTACCTGATCCTAGTCTGCTTTTTATTACATTTTATCCTGTCATTATTCCCTTTGCTCTTAAAATGAGTACCTAGGTTCCACTTATTGTTTGTTGGGTGCTGTTGAGTTGGATCTGACTCACAGCGACCCTATGTACAAAAGAACAAAACATTATCCAATACTGTGCCATGCACATGATCTTTTTATGTTTGAGCCCGATGTTACCAGTCATTATATTTATTCTCATTTCAAGTCATGCTACATCAGCAAAAGGAGGTCCCAGAGGCTTGACTCCATTCCTGCCATTATGGTTGACTCTACTTTGAGGAGACTCCCCAGTCCTTTCTTGAATGCCTTCTAGCATGGGGGCCTCATTCTGGCACTATATTTGACAGTGCTTCTCTGCTACTCATAGGGTTTTCAATGGCTGATTGTTTTGGGAGTAGGATGTGGGGTCCTTCTCCCTAGTCTGTGTTAATCTGGAAGCTCAGGTGAAACCTGTCCACTATGGGTGGCCCTGCTGGTATGTGAAATACCGGTGGGATAGCTTTCAGCATCACAGCAACACGCAAATGCCCAGGGCACAACAAGGTGACAGACACGTTGGGGAGATTCTGCCTTTAGATGAGCTAATACATGCACAATGCTTAATAAAGTGCCTGACACACAGAAGGTCCTCAGTAAGTTGTGGGCTGCATCAAACACTTTCTTCTCCCAGAATCACTGGCTGGGTCCAGTAGCTCGAATCTCCTCTCCAGTGTTACACTCATTCTCTCACCATGGATACATGAGGTGCTCTCCCCAACACGTTTGCACTATATGCTACACCTATGAAGCTGTACAACAGAGCTGTTTGAAGTCCTCAAGCGGGGAAGAGAGAATCAGGCATCACTTGTTATTCATATTTGCTTCAGAGACCAATGCTTTTCTCTCAGGACATGTGTTTGGGAATTTATAATTTGTTTGTATATGATGTGTCTTGTTGTTGTTGTTGTTAGGTGCCGTCGAGTCGGTATCCGACTCATAGCGACCCTCATAGGGTTTTCAATGGCTGTTTTGGGATTGCCTTGGGAGTGGATTGCCAGGTCCTTCTCCCATTCTTGCGGTGCTGGGAATTGAACTCGAGACCTCAGAGACTGCAGCGCAGTGCTCTACCAACTGAGCTAAATCCCAGCCCATGATGTGTCTTACAGGAGGCGTAAGAATAGTTAAGCTACTGAATCAGAAAATGTCATTGCTTTTCCTGGCAACTCATCTGAGCAGATGGCAAATGACTATTTTTACGGTTTGTTTCTCCATTATATGTAGAAATATTTATTAACATTGTATTTTTGTCACATGTTTACAACCAGCAAGAAACCCAGGAAGGCAGCTGCGGTGGTGGCTGGAGGAGGGGCAAGTAAGTGGTGATCCTCAAGGGCTTTGTCTTACTGAGTGAGCAGGCCAAGCCTCAGCGGGAGGGAGAAGGCCAGGAACACCTGCTTGTTTCCTGAAGCCAAAACATGGCAAGCTGGGCAACCCCACGAGCAGTCAGAAGTAACTCTCTCGACTCAACACTGGATTTTGTAAAATCTGAGAGATCACTGACAACACACACATTACTTAATGTACCACTGAGAAAGCAAAAGCATCCAAGTCAGGAAGATGAACAGGGCACTGCCCATGAAGCTGGGGTACCCGGGGCCACAAAGAAATCAATTCACCCTGTAAATAGGGAACTGGGCAGGTGTGGGGGAAATCTCTCATGAGGACCTGACCCATACACCTGTACTTTGTGCTCTGACTCATCACTGCCAGTGTGGTCCAACTGCTATCAAGCAGGGAATCTAAACTTTAGTCCTGGTGTCACAGTAACCCAAGTGACTTCTTGTTAGGTGCTGTCTGACTCACAGTGACCCTCATGGGGTTTTCAATGGCTGATTGTTTTGGGATTGCCTTGGGAGTGCATTGCCAGGTCCTTTTACCATTTTTTCGGTGCTGGGAATCCAACCTGGGACCTAAGAAACTGCAGACCACCGCCGGCCCGCCATCATGGACACGAGTCGCGTGCAACCTATCAAGCTGGCCAGGGTCACCAAGGTGCTGGGCAGGACCAGCTCGCAGGGGCAGTGCACACAGATGCGTGTGGAGTTTATGGACGACAGTCACTCCATCATCCGAAACGTGAAAGGCCTTGTGTGCGAGGGGGACATGCTGACCCTGCTGGAGTCAGAGCGAGAGGCTCGGAGGCTCCGCTGAGCCCGCTGCGTGGGTGGGTCCTGGATTAGTGACTGCTTGACTTCACGCAATGACCTGCTACTGTTAAGTAAAGCGTTGGTAGTGTGTGTGAAAAAAAAAATTTAGCATAATGATGGCCTTGGATTGTCTGACCTCAGTAGCTATTAAATAACATCAAGTAACATTTGTATCAGGCCCTCATAGAACATACAGTTGAGTGGGAGTGAACAAAATGAAAAGACAAACATGCCTGTTAATGGTTGTATGAGAGAAATGGAGATAAAAGCCCAAACAAGAACAGCTTCATCGCAGTGCTGATGCTGGACATACAGAATGTGATGGCAAAGGTTTAGAAAGGTAGAGTGGCACTCTACCAACTGAGCTAAATCCCAGCCCAACCCAAGTGACCACCAGAGGCAAACTGTCTGGAAGAAATGGAATTCCATGGAAACTATAGTCGCATCCTGATTCCAGATACATCAATGCATAAAAATGTGCATCTGGGAAACGAAATAAATATAGGAACCTCATCCACTGTGAGCCCATCAAGGGAATTATTCAGGGTCTGGAGCCAAGAATATCAAAATCAGGTAGAGGTCAAGATAAAAAATCAAACTCCAAAAAGGAGGCAGGATCCAAGAGGTGACCCAGTGAAGGGAACAAAGCCAAAGAGGACTCTGCAGCCATGAGCAGGTCCTAGACAAGCAAGCTGGGTTGGGCTATCACTCTGTCCTCTTATTTTCTGACTTCCAGTCAGGAGAGAGGTGCTCTCAGCTTCAATTCCTCACCAGTAAAATGGAGAAAATAGCTTCTCCGGGATTACTGAGGAAATGAAACAAGCAACTGTATTTTAAGTGTTTTATACATTATAAAGGACCATTCCAGTAAAATTGAATTTATTATTCTTGATACAAACATTCTGAATGCCCTGGTAGTCAGATTATGTGTCTTCTTAATTTTTACTTAGCAGAGGGCAGTATATAAATCAAGTCCTTAACAAATCCTTATTAAGTAACTAAATAAATACTACCAACATCTGGCCCCAGCCCTATTTAGCCTCAAAATCCTAAGGATTGGTTACCATTGGTGCTGAAAATAGAAAAAAAGGGAAAAACCAAAAACAAAATCCATCAAACCAGGACAAGATGTATCTGTGCTTAAACAAGTACATGGTTCTCACGCAACCACCCTTAGCCTCACTGAAACTCACACCAATAACAAACCCAAATTATAAGAGACATAATGTTTCCAAAACAGACTGAAGTTAGACTTTAAGAGGCAACTCTACAATAGGCTACAACAGGATAGAGGACAGGCAGCTTCAGAACCAGAGGACTGTTTACTACTGACAAAAAAAGACCCTCAGCAGCAACAAAGTACACCTTTGGGCAAAAAGGCCGGAGTCTAACTCTCTTGGAATACCTTGGTATCTACTGGTGAAGTTTATTAATAGAAGTAGAAAGGAAAACCCTCACACGTCTATTAGTTTGTGCTATGGAGGCTTGTATGTTGCTGTGATGCTGAAAGCTATGCCATCAATATTTCAGACACTAGCAGAGCCACCCATAGTGCACAGGTTTCAGCTGAGCTTCCAGACTAAGACAGACTAAGGAGAAGAACCCCGTAACCCGCTCCCGAAACAATTAGCCATTGAAAACTCTATAAATAGCAGAGAAGCACTGTCAATATAGTGCAGGAAAATGAGCCCTCCAGGTTGGAAGGCATTCAAGAAACAACTGGGGAAGAGCTGTCTACTGAAAGTAGAGCTGACCTTAATGATGGGAATAGAGTCAAGCCCCAGGGCACCTCCTTCTGCTGATACGGCATGACTCAAAAGAAGAAAGGTAGTGTCTGCAACATTGGACTCAAACACATTAAGATCCTGTGCCATGGCACAGTGTTGGGTAGTGTTTCATTGTGTTGTGCATAAGGTCACTAGTGTCAGATCCAACTCAATGACATTCAACAACAAAGAAGGGAGAAGAAAATCCACTCCCTGGCATACCCTAAAGTGTGGGGGGAGGGGGCAGGGGAAAGAAGGCACATGGCTGAGAGTAAGAAATTAAGGATCAATGGTAAGGGCTTATATTCCAAATCTGAGTGGCCCTGGGTACACTAAAGGAGGCTTTGTTTAGGGAGAAGAGAAGGGAGTAGGGACTTGGGTTCATTAGGCTCTGCCCTCCTCTATCACACACTTGTGGGTGGACTTGATCTTAAAATACAGGGCAGGAAGATAAAAGGCACAATATTTGGCATGAACGTGATTCTATAGAAATTTAAGGACAGAATTAACAGTGTTCTGTCCTGTTTATTTTCTGCTACCCCACCCCTCTTTTTGTCTGGGAATGAGGTGCTAAGGAAAGAATAAATCAAACAATGACAAAACATAGACAGCTGCATGGAACAGCAGAAGGAGTAAGTTGGAAAGTAAAGAGATTGAGAAATACTGGTATATTCCTAGAATGCAAAAAAATTAAAGGAGAGGTCCACAAAGCCAAATGGAACACAGACAAGTTTCTGAAGTAACGGCCATTTGGGGCGATGTAGAGTGGTGAAAACTGGGAGATGAACAGAGTGGTGTGAGGCACAGGTAGTCTAGAAAGACAGGCAAGATGCCAGTCTTCAAACACTCATCATCGCCCCAAGCCAATACACTCTGGGACTGCTTATTTTTAAGCAGAAGACTGTGTGGCTGAAGAGGCTCGGAACTTCTTTCCATTCACCTTATTCTAAGCATTTGTTTAAGTAATTATTTCTACGAGGGCTGTCTTAGTTAACAAAGATGGCCAGGCAGAAACCTGTCTCAAACACTAATTTTAAAGAGTGATTTTAAAAAGTGACCTCAAGTTCTATTCTTTTCCAGACATTCCTTGCACAAGAAGGTATGCAGAAATATAAAACTTTTAACAATGGATAACCATCAGAAGACCTGACCCATATGCTTCCCGTCGATTAAAAGGGAAAAGAAAAACAAAAACACGGAGGCCCATGGTTTGCTCAGGCATAAATAATATTTCTGGGAACCTAGGAAACCAGGTTTATTTCACCACCATCAGGCTGTCAGAATTTTTGTTGGAATCAAGTTCTTAAAGATTTCAATGTTTCCTATTCTCAACTTTTGGCTTAAGGCTAACTACTCAGTGGCTCTTATCTGGGGAGCCTACTTGATAAGGACTTAGAAAATGTACTATGAAATACACTTCAACAAATCTTTCTTATGGTTGGAGCAGTCTCTTCCTCCATGAGGAAATGTGGCTGTTAGAGCTAACCTGCAGGAATTTGCTGCCAAAGACCACAAGTGCTTGTGGGCTTTGCCCTGGACAATAACAGTTTGAACTGCTGCACACCGTAAGGAATGCCTCAGAGACCCCAGGGTTCCACTGCCACTGTATGAGTTAGAAAGTAAAGAACCAAAAAGTTCAATAGATTGCTTAAGGCCAAAAGTAAACCCATGGAGAGATGTAAGCTTAAGTCTGTCTAGATGCAAACCCTTTGTCCTGACTCAGAGATAGGTTTTCATGGGTGGTATAGTAAGGAAGCTGGGTTTTTTCTCTCACATTTGTAAAGGGGATATTAGTTTGTGGTTATTGTTTTTTAATGCTTTCGCTTTTATTCCAGCCTTATTGAAACGTTGTTGTTGTTGTTAGGTGCCTTTGAGTTGGGTCTGTGTCAGAGTGACCTAACATACAACAGAACGAAACACTCCCCAATACTGTGCCATTATACGGCACTACGTCAATGCTTCTCTGCTATTCATAGTTTTGGTGGCTGATGGTTTTGAGAGTAAGCTGCTGGGTCCTTCTCTCATTTTTTGTGGTGCTGGGGATGTAACCCCGTGCCTCAGAGAAAGCAGAGTGGCACTCTACCAACTGACCCAAACCCCCACCTAGTTATTGAGATACCATTAATAAAAACTGTACATATTCAAAGTGTACAATGTGATCATTTGAGATATAGACAAAAAGCATATTGCTGGCTGGGCACGGTGGCGCACGTCTGTAATCATAGTGACCTGGGAAGCAGAGGCAGGAGGATCGCAAGTTTGAAACTAGAGGCAGTCTGCGTAATTTAGCAAGATCCTGTCTCAAAAAGTGAAAAAGTGGGCTGGGGGTGCCGCTCAGTGGAACAGCACTTGCAAAGCATGCAAATATGAGGCCATGGGTTCAATCCCCAGTACTGCCAAAAAAAAAAAAAAAAAAAAGAGTCTTGCTTACCACAATCAAATTAATCAACACATCCCCACCACACACTACCCTCTGTGTGTGTTAGTGTATGGTAGGGAGGCTAGGTAAGGACACTAAAGTTCTACTCTCTCAGCAAGTTTCAAGGAAACAATATAATAGTAACTATGGCCACTGTGCCTGCAGCCATAGCCCTGTGGCATCTGATCCCATCAGATCTCGGAAGGTAAGCAGGGTCGGGAACACCAGGTGCTGTAGGCTTGGGAGACAGACCTGGCAACCCACTCCCAAAAATCAATCTGGCATCAAAAACCCTATAAACAGCAAAGAAGCACTGACAATAGTGTTTCTACTATTGTACTTAGGGTCACTACGAGTCGGATACAGACTTGACGGGCACCTAACAACAACAACACAATGGTCACTGCGCTACATAATAGATTTCCAGATCTTATTCACCTTGCCCCTGAAGGTCTGTATCCTTTGATTAACACTTCTCTACTTCTCCTGTGTTGCAGCCCCTGCAATCACCATTCTACATTTTTGCTTCTATGAGTTCATCATTTTTAGATTGCACACATAGGTGAGATTATACAGCATTTGTGCTTCTGTGTCTGGCTTATTTCACTTAACATCCTCCAGGTTCATCCATATTGTCCCAGATGGTAGGATTTCCTTCTTTTTTATGGTTGCATAGTTTACCCCTGTGTGTGGGTGTATACATAGGTATACCACACATTTTCTTTATTCATTATCTGTTTCTAGACATCTTAATCCCATCTCTTGGCTAGTATTAACAATTCCTCAGTGAACATGAGGGTACAAATATCTCTTCAATACATGGATTCCACTCCCTTTGGATATACAGCCAGAAATGGGACTGTTGGATCATCTAGTAGTTCTAATTTTTTCAGAAACTTTCATACTATTTTCCAGTGACTGTACTAATTTTCTTTCCCACCAAAGTGTACAAGACTTCCCTTTTCTCCATACCTTCACCAATACTCGTTATCGTATTGTTTTTCTTTATGTTGTTTTAACTTTCAAGTTGTCATTATAACAAGTGTGAAGGGATATCTCATTTTGATTTGCATTTTCCTGAAGCTGAAAGGGGTTGTACATTTTATTGTATACCTGTTGGCCATTTGTGTCCTTTTTTTTTTTTTTTTTAAAGTATCTATTCAGGCCCTTTGACAATTTTTTAACCAGGTTATTTGTTTTCTTGCTATTCAGTTTTTTGAGTTTCCTATATATTTTGGATATTAACCCCTTACCAGATACCTGGTTTACAGGGCTGCCCTTTCATTTTGTTTTCTTTGCTATATAGAGATTTTAAGTTTGATGTAGTGTCACTTATTTATTTTTGCTTTTGTTGCCTATGCTTTTGAGATTATATACAAAAAAATCATTGCCAAAGCCAATGTCAAGTAGCTTCTCTTTATGTTTTCTTCTAGGAACTTTATCGTTTCAGGCCTTACATTTAAGTCTTTTGTTGTTGTTTGTTTTATGGGACTTCAGGGTTAAACCCAGGGCCTTGCACATACTTGGCAAATGCTCTACCACTGGGGGGCACCTCCAGCCCTCCTCTTTTTAATTTTTGATTTTGAGTCAGATCTTTCTAAGTTACACAGGTTGCCTCTGGCCTCAAATTCGCAATCCTCCTGCCTCTGCCTCCCGAGTGGCTGGGATTACAGGTGTGCTCCTCCACGTCTGGCTCATCTAATTCTTTAATCCATTTCAAGTTGATTTTTGTATATGGTATAAAGAGTCCAGTTTTGTTCTTTTGTATATGGACACATAGTTTTCCAAACACCAATTACTGAAGAGACCATCCTTTTCCTATTATGTGTTCTTGGCATCCTTGCCAGGAGACTTCTAAGCAGCTCTCCAGGAATACACAAGATTCATTTGATATTTAAGAAATTGCATATGCATTTATCATTTTCTCTCGTTGATTTTAAGCTTCTTTTAGGGCAGGGACAAGGCTTTATTTGACCTTGTAAGCATCTACTACCATACTTAGAACAGTGTCCCATTTCACATAGCCTGAGAAGAGCAGGAAATGATGAGATAATAGAGATTATTAGCTTCTCTGTGCTCCAAGGAGAGTCTTTTTGGAAACTTAAAAACAGAAGTCATTGGTCCCAAATAAATTTAGTTAGGTTTTAGGTATTCCTAGTCTGACCCAAATTATACTATTTCTTATTCTCTTTCATTTTCCATCCCTTATAAATTCCAATAACATAATAGAGTAACAAAAGCTTTAAAAGCAGGCTGCATCATGAAAAAGACTCTCATCCTATAAGCTAAAAGGAGGGCTGGAAAATTTTTTAGTGAATAAAAAACTTCATGTAAACATCATCTTCTCTTTTCTCTCTCTCCTTCTTAAGACACTTTAGTAACACCTGAGATTCCCAAGACAAGCCAGTGCCACTGACAGCATTTGGATCTCTTCGTCTCCCATTTGGACGGTAGCGCATGTGTGAAGGTCATCAGCGAGATGCCACATGGGCAATGTGGGGGTTCAGGAGCAAGTGCATGCATAAGCAGTGTGGGAAAGGAGGACCAGCACTTGCAGCAGGCTCTGCTTAGGACACGGAGGGCAGCTAAGAGCAAAGAGGAAATTACCTCTGCCTGGAGGGTTGTCTATTTATCACAGGAAAGGAAAGTATGGACTATCATGGAGTTTCAGACTTTTTTCTGTCTATTTTCTAGAAGAGCTGAGTTGATGTTGTTGTTGTTGTTGTTGAGTGCCATGGAGTCGTTTCTGACTCATAGCGACCCTCAGAGGGTTTTCAGTGGCTGATTGTTTTAGGATTGCCTTGGGAGTGGATTGCCATGTCCTTCTCCCATGTTTTTGGTGCTGGGAGTTGAACCCGGGACCTGAGAGACTGCAGAACAGTGCTCTACCAACTGAGCTAAATCCCAGCCCAGCTGAGTTGATACACCAGTAAAAAATGGCTAAGGCCTTTAAACTGTGTCTCTGCCTCCCAAGTGGCTGGGATTACAGATGTTCTCCTCCACGTCTGTGTGATAATGGACAATGTGGTCAGAACTCCCTATGCAGACTCATACTTATTTTTGGTAATGATGACTTGAGGATTTCCATACTCGCCACATCAATGTGACATGGAACTCAAACCTGACTCAAGTACACACAGAGGCCTTGCTCACACTTGTCTTATGATAGTCAACAATGATTCATAAAGCCCAAGCTCAATAATACAATTCTGGCAAAACTAATACAAATAGCTCAAAATTATTTATCACTGACTACAATTACTAACCACTTAGGCTACTAATGTATTATTCGATAGCTATCAGTTGTCCAGTTACATTTATCAGATGGGGCCCCACAGTAAAAGTTTTAGCTGAATACAATAGGTTCCCCAAAGGGTCTAATGGACTTCAGGTAAGGAGCCTAGAGAAAGAAGAGATTGAATACCTTATATTTCTGAATTGGGTACTCTGAAAACATTTTGGTAGTTCAGCCCTTAAATGAGGATTAAGACCAGAGGGATATGATAAATTGCATACTTTGATTTGGGGTACCAAGAATAAAACTGGTCAAGATTAAAACTGAACAGCTGTAGTCACAGAAAAAGGAGGTGCTATTTCTTATTCCACCAAACTTTAAACTGCTGAATTCTACATTATCTGAATATTTAATTTAAAAAAGTTATTATTAGCGGGCTAGGGATGTGGCTCACTGGTACAGCCAGTGTTCAGCACATGTGAGGTCCTGGGTTCAAACCCCAGCATCACACAAAAAATGTTATTATTCTTGCTTTACTTTTCTTGCAAGGAATTACTTATAAAAACTGGCCCACAAAATCGGTTTTAGGTGATAAAATTGTTTAAGAATTGATGTCCCATCCAAGTACAAACCAGGCCCAACCCTGCTTAGCTTCTGAGATCACACAAGACTAAGCGTGTTCAGGGTGGTATGGCTGTAATCAAAGATAGACAAATATCACATTCTCTTTCATATGCAGAATCTAGATTTAAAGGTAAACACATACACACATGCTTACGATATAAAAGTAAAAATAGGACTACCTAGGGGGTGTAAAAGGACCAGCGGAAAGAGAAATACAGGGAGGGCAATGGGGGTGTGTGAATATGAGCAATGCACAATGATATGCATGTATATAACAATGTTATAACTAAACTCATTACTGTGTGCATCAGAAAAAATAAGAAGAAAAACCTCAAACCCCAAAACAACAAAAGAGAAAGAAAGAGAAAGCAATGAACGTTAAAAAAAAAAAATTAATGTCCCATTCCAGGGCAGAGTGGGAAGAAAATAGGATGGAGTTAGTGACACTGAGGGAGTAAGAATATTTTGGAAGACATCAGGTGCCTGAACAAAGTCGTCTCACTTGCCTAGACCTGAAATAAACAATTGATCATACAACAAAAGAATTTAAGCCAGCCAAATACGTTTGGGAAAAAACAATCCCACCCCCAAGGAAGCGTCTGCTTAATGTATTTTAAAATTATGTCGAAATTTTAATACTATAATACATTTCAACATTTTAATATAGGAATAGATTATATATGAAACCCTTAAAAATTACAGTAAGGTTGATATGGAAAAAAAGGTCTTGTGTTCTGTAGTCTGTGTGCATCCACAAATTAAAAGTGAAATTACTTTTAGATCATCACACATTTTTATCCGATGCTGTGTGCTAGAAAGCAATTATGATTATACAGTGCCTCACGTGATTCTAATGGAATGAAAAATCTAGCTATTCTGAACTAATGCCAGCTCTTTGTGTAAATATTTTTACATATTCAAAATTTAAGGCATCTGGGCCAATCAAATCTGGTGACATGCAAAGGGACAATTATGTACAGGTCTCCCTTGTTGTTTTGAAACAATTACTGACTCCGAGGCAAGAACTGAAGATTCAACAATACAGAGGGCTGTTAACTGATTTGGGTTTCGCCTTATTTTATTTTAAGGACAGGCTTACAACTGCATTTAGTTATGGCAACTTTTCCACCTAATAGTGCTATGGATTTTCATCAACAGAGTGAATTTAAGTTCAGAACATATTAAGTTCTACATGTAATGACAATATTTTCTTAAGTCATAAAGTACTTAAATAAGCAAAGTTTGGTCAACAATTCTCTACTTCTCTCCTTCAACAAGCTTATTCTGAGTTTTAGGGTGGCAGGTAAGTTGGTTCAAACCACTAGGAGCAGAAGACTGTACTTGGGGATAACAAGGTAGAGGTAATTTTCCCTCTGAACAGTTATTAGATGTCAAGCATAAGAGGAGAAAGAATACTACCCTCCCCTCCCCTGGCACAAAATCTTTCTTACAAAATTAAGCCTCACTTCCTACATGAACAATTGGGGTGTTGTGGCCGGAGATCTTTTTTCTTTTTTTGTTAATTGGGCGAGCTCCAGCACTCATCTTCACTTGAAAAAAATCATTTCATGGATGCCTACTGTGTATATGAAGCTGTAAATCACATGCCTAGGAGGAAATATGCTTTTGTTTTTGTAATGCAATCTTTACTTTGAAAAAATTATGTCCTGATAAATATTTTGACCAGGAGATAATATGTTTCTTTCTTTTTAAAACGTGATCTGGAATTGAGAACACTACTTTTTTCCTCAACAAATGCAGTTTTTGATTTAATAGGGTTGGACCTGTTTTATTTTAGGGAAAGCAGTTGTTTGCCCCAAGGAAGCTGAATTCCACAGGTAGCATTAGAAACGGTCTTCAGCATGGTGCCTGGTGTGCCGGAAGGATTACAGCAGGAGGCAGGTGGGCCGCACTCACTTCTTTGGTAACTGCCCACAGCAGGCTTGGCATCCGGAGGGTGGTTCCATAAATGCTGTTCACTGACAATAGCCAGGATTCATTTCATCCCTCACTCTGCCTACACCCTCCTTCCATAAGATATTCCATTCTATAAATATGTGTTTTCTTCTTTGCAAAAGTGATAAGTCTTAAGTGGAGCCTACTCCTGTGGGAAACCTGAGCAGGAGAGAGGAAAGCCCAGCAATCTGAAGCCAGCACACGTACGTGTCAGGAACTGGCCTTCTGATCTGAGTCTCTGCCAAGGAAGATAGGCACAGGGTGGCGGCCTATCTACCTAAGCTACAGTGGGAAAATGTCAGCCTGGAAGTAATTTTTCCTACCAGCCCATTTTGCTGCACCTCCACCCACAGCCAGATGAAAGATGAGTAACTGGCTCCTTATCACCAAGGGGGGAGCCGTAAAGGTGACGCTGGGGTCTGCCTACCAGGCTGGCTTCAAGATTACACAGAGTACAGCTTCAGGGTCCCCCAACTTTTTGGCCAGACAGCAAAGGTAATTACTTCTCAGACTAAACAGATAAACCCATGTGGACAAAGGCTGATACATTTGAGAAAATAAAGGAAATAAAACATAGGATAATAGGTTTTGCCATCCCTCATTTTCTCTCCTCTATCCTTCTCTTGATTCCCTTCATCTTTCGAAGACAAAACTATATATTTGAAAAAAAAAAAAAGCTAAGTGTCAACTGTAGAATATAAATTGCTAAAAGGACATAATAAAATAACTTTAAAGACAGCTTAAATATATCATGAATTCTATTTCATGAAATGTTAGCAGAAATGTCATGTATCAACTCCAGGAGGAAGCTTTAAAAGCAAACACGGAACTTGACCTTGCTGTCTTTTTTTTTCCTCTGCCATGAAGAATAGCAGCAATGTAAATAAAGATTGGGGTCCAGCAGCCAGATGGTAACTTAAGCAGTATTTAAAATATATAGCCCAAGCCAGGTGTGGTGATACTGCCTGTAATCTCAGCACTGAGCAAGCAGAGGCAGGAGGATCGTGAGTTGGAGGCAAGCCTGGTCTACTTAGTGAAACCCTGTCTCCAAAACCAAACAAGGTCAAGTCTAACAATCAGCACAATATCAGTCATTATTAGTTCAAATTGCTCCATGCATGAGATAACAGAATGTCAAGTAAACCCAAAGAAATGATTACCAAAAATGGCTTCACTTTAGTCCCATGGATTGTTATGGTTTGAACCTAACACGCTCCCCAAAGGTCATATATTTGCATGCTTAGTGCCCAGCAGGTGGCACTGTTTTGGCAGGGTATGGAATAAGCCTCCCTGGTGGAAGGAAGTAGGTCACCAGGGGTGGGCCTTGGAAGGTTACAAGGCACGGTTCGCCCAGGCTCTGTACTCCTGATCTGGCATGACGTCAACAGCTGTCCTCTGCCACACACTCCTACCAACCCCTCAACCATCCCTCCCTGCCCACATGGATGGAGTCCCTGAAACCACAAGCTAAGAACAAGTCTTTCCTCCCTTACATTCTGGCAGATACTTTGTCACAGTGATGCCAGAGCTGAGACATGGATACATGCACTATGATGAGATAGTTCTGAGTTCTGGATGAAAGTTAAAAGCCTACTAATCCAAACAAGTTTCTAAATTGAGCTTGAATTGCAAATTCCACCTTGTTGACTGATAATATTTGATTATTAAATAACATTTTGTTATTAAGCATCAGGGAGTGGTGCTGGATAGGGAGGTGACCCTGGTATGACGGCTGCGGAGGAGCACCTGATGGTCCTCACTATGAGACACTTTCCCGAGGCTCTCATGCCTGATGAGGCTTGCCCGGGCAGGCAAATGGCTTCCGCTCAGGTGCTGAACATGGGCGTCAGCTGGTCTTACCCTTAGATCTTGGCACGCCAAGGATCAGAGGATGTGGGCCAGCACTTCCCACCTGGACTCATAGGTTGTTTTCCCTATTTTCTATTTCATTCCTCACAGGTGCTTCGTTAGGTCAGGTGCCACCTGCATCTCCTCTATCTCTTTCTTCTGTCTTTAGACATTAAAGGGAACATATAAAATCTGATCCTAATGTTCTGGACATGCTGTATGGTGACCAGCCCAGAAGCTGGTGTTAATGGTACCAATGCAAAGAGAAACCAGAGAAAGTAAGCTGAGAATGACTAATGAATCAAGTTTTTACTTAGTGCATGGACTACAGACTTGCCCAGTGGTGAGTACTGTGAGAGCAAACAGGAATCCTAAAACCCAGCCCTTAACCTCAGGGGCATTTTCAGTCTACTCAATGAGAAAATAAAGTAAGAGAGGAAACAAGATTCTATGCCTCTCCTCAATGAGCACAACTAAGAAGTGGATAGTATGTGGTATGTGAACCATCCCAGGTAAGGTGTCTCCAGTGGGACGAAACTTTTACAGGAGGAAAAAGGGGGATTCTGGAAAAGGAAGAACATGTGATATCAGATAGAATAAAATATCAAAGACTACAATTCCTCCCCAAGGTATCCGTTAACAGTTTCAGTTAAAATGCAATAAAAGATTATTTTACAGTTCTCTGGAAAATGATTCTAAAATTCACATAATAAAAAAAGATCATAACTTTCAAAGGACAGTATATTAGAAGGGGAAGTGGGGATGATGCTGGTGTGGTGTCATACACTCGTATTCCCAGCTACTCGGGAGGCTGAGGCAGGAGGATCTCCAGTTCAAGGCCAGAGGTAGCCTATGCAACTTAGCAAGAACCTGTCTCAAAATAAAAAAATTTAAAAAGGGCTGAAGGTCCAGCTCAGTGGTAGAATATTTGCCTAGAATGTGCAAGGTCCTGGATTCATTTCCCCAGTACAAAAAAAAAAAAAAAAAAAAAAGTGGGAGGAGGAGGCTGGGAGGGGAAGAGACTACCTTGATATGGTATGTGAGCTAAACAGACAATAATGAATATGATATGAAGTACATGATAAGGTTATATAAAAAGTATACCATAAAATATGTACAACTTTGTGCTAAGTAAAAACTGTGTTCATATAAAATTAACCAGAATCAGAGCACAAAAATAAATATAAATGAAGTTTATGGTGATGAAGTGTGGTGGTAATTTTTTTAATATACAGAGTTGTTGTTGTTAGGCTGTCAAGTTAGATCCAACTCATAGCAACCCTCATATAGGGTTTTCAAAGGCTAATTGTTTCAGGATTGCTTTGGGAGTGGATTACCACATCCTTCTATATTTGTGGTGCTGGGGATTGAACCCAGGGCCTCAGAGAGAGCAAAGTGGTGCTCTACCAACAGAGCCAAACTCCAGCCCCGAATACACTCACTGCATTCCACACCCCCATTACACACACCAAAACCACTAATCTAGCAGTTCTTGGCCCATCTGAGGCAGTTCCTCTCCCAGGAGACACAGGGAAACGTGCAGCATGCTGCCGGGGCACTGTGGTATTGAGTGGGCGAGGGCCACAGATGTCAAATACCATGAGACACATGGGGTAGGCCATGTCATGAGGAGCTGTACTACAGAATTTGTCAGCGTCACTATTGTAAGAAACGACCACTAGGAATAGGATAAAGATCAGTGATTCCAGGACTTTTCAGGTGCTAACCAAAACCCGCTCTAAAAGTCCTAAAAGTCAACCACATGTCATGAATTTAATACCATTATGATTTTAAAATAATCTTTTTCATTAAAAAAAAAGTGAAAAGGCATTTAATCTCTCCTGAAAGATGGAAGCAAGGGAAAGACCTTACATAAATAGTGGAGATCACCTCATTTCCTGAGGGAGGTGACACTGGTTTCGTGCTAGAGGTGATAAATGAACAAACACTGAGGGTCTAAAACTTATCCCCACTTACCAAATACATTTTTGCACCTTGTCAATACACCATTATCCCACAGCTGGTTTCTGAGAGAGTGTCAGTAACTCTTGCCCTGGTCTAAAAGTTCAAAGGAAAAGCAGCAAGGAAAATGGCCAGAAACCCTGCAGCTGCTGGCATGACCAAGAGCTGAGTCCCCTGCTGGCAGATTTGCTGCGTGTGAAACACGGCCCTTCAGTGCCACTCACAGATGTTAGTAGCTGCTGTGTGTAGCACCTTCTTCCTGGACTCCACTGAAAGGGGAGGAGGAGGTGGAAAAATACTCCTGCAAGTACGGTGCAGAGCTGGGTGCAGTGGCAGCCTGCGTAACTTAGCGAGACCCTGACTCAAGATAAAAAAATAATAAAAGGGCTAGGATATGTTCTCATTCAAATACATGTGGGAGCAGAATCTTACTTACAGGAAGAAAAAGTCCTATACATAAGTTGATATAGAAAAATGTACAATTAAGAATAGTGAAGAAGAGACAATATAAACAGTAGAAAGAAAAGGGAGGGAAATAGCAAAGGGAAGCGAAGACTGCGGAAGGTGGGATGGGGAGGAGAGTCAATGTGAGGGATAAAGGGGGAGAGGATGATCTCAATGTAAACGATGCAACTTCATGAGGACATAGGAAAAATGGGAGAATATAACCCAAATACGCATATGAGTTTTTCTACATATTAGTCAAAAGCTTCCATAAAACTTGTAAGTTGATAAAAGTGTAACCAAAAGTGATGTAACAGTTGCGTCACTGAAAAAGTCAATGCTATATTACTCTCTACTCCGTCAATATTTACCAATGAAGGGAGAAAAAAAATAAATGAATAAATAAAAGAGCTACAAGTGCAGCTCAGTGGTGGAGTACTTGCAAAGTATGTGCGAGGGCCTTGGTTCTGGCCTCCAAGTACTGGAGGAAAAAAAAAAGCAAAAACAAAGAATGAAAGAAAAAAAGCAAGGTGTAGAAATGAGATCTGGTACACACAATTAACTGGTTTTCTTACTTTTATGCTTTTCAGTACTTAGAATCATGATCATATTTAACTTCCTAAAAGGCTGCCGATACTGCCATCTAGTGAATACTTTGGCTTTTTACAACAGAAAGTCACAAAAACTTAAGCCAAGGGACATTTCTAAAGTAGGTGTCTGGAAGCATTAAGGACCCTGTTTTTAATCTCATTTGAGGTGGTTGCTGTTAGGTGCTATCGAGTCATGTCCAACTCATAGCAACCCTCATAGGGTTTTCAATGGCTGATTGTTTCGGGATTGCCTCGGGAGTGGATTGCCACTCCCATTTTTGCTATGCTGGGAATTGAACCTGGGTCCTCAGAGATTGCAGAGCAGGGCTCTACCAACTAAGCTAAATCCCAGGCTTTGCTCATTTGAGGTATTACATACTATATATTAAAGAGGAAGAAAGCTTGTAATAGAAAGTTTGAAATCTGCAGATTACTACATTTAGGAATGAGCAGAACTTCAAAAATGAGCACAGTGCGAGCATGCAAGCACATTCTGTTTTCCCATGAAGGACGGAAGCCCTGCTCCATCTCCTGCAATGGCTGTTACAGCTGTCCACACAATCAGTGTGCTGGTGATGGCAGAGTCCACTTGTCTCCGTAAGTGACAGTTTGTACTTTTCCTGAGTTACTTGTGTACTTAATCTTGAAGACCCCGTTAAGTAGGTGGTCTTGTTAGGTGCCCCAGCAGAGTGACCCTACATAAAACAGAACGAACACTTCCTGACACTGCGCCACGCCAGGCATTATATCAGTGCTTCTCTGCTATTCGTAGAGTTTTTGATGGCTGATTGTTTCAGGAGTGGGTGGCTGGGTCCTATAGCACAGATGAGCAAACTCTACCAACTGAGCTAACTAGGTACCTAGTCATAGTTCCTTGTTTGTCTTGGCTGAGATGGACGTGGAACTAAAGTATTATTAGCCTAGTCCTGCGTATTTCCAAGCCCTTACACAACACATGCTCTCTCTTATCTCATTTCCTCCTTCCGCTATTTTCCTTCTTTCCCAATACCTTCACCCTTTGATTATGAATTTTATTTTGTATGCCTTCTTAAGCCCCTATAAATTTTTTACTGAAATAAGATTGGGTACATACAAGTAAAGCAAATTAGTCATATTTACCACATATGTGATTGTCCTGATATGATCCTGATCATAATAACCATATACATGTAGACACAATTACCACAGGCAAGAATGATTCCTGTCTCATGTGGCTTTTTTTTTTTTTTTTTTTTAAATAAGTTTGTTTTTTCTTTGCAATGCTAGAGATCAAATCCAGGTCCTTGCATATGCTAGGCAAGCGCTCTTCCACTAAGCTACATCCCCAGTCTAATTCAACTTTTTAGGGTCCCTTTTCCTTTTTTAACTCTCCATTGAAAAACAGTTGATGTATTAAACTGGAGCTCAAGCTAGGGCCCCATCAAAATGTGTTTGATGGCTGATTGTTTCAGGAGTGGGTGGGTGGGTCCTTCTCCCACTTTTGCAGTACTGGGGATCAGTACTGCAGTGTGTTTTCTATCAGTGTTTGCTATCTTCTTTACATTCCAGTGTGGCCTCCTGAGATGTCTGGCATACATTTCTACAGCTTCTTCAACTGAAGGGACTTCTTCTCTACTTCACATCCCATAAATCTACTGAGTGTGGGTGTGTGAGTCTGTCTGTCTCTGTCTCTGTCTCCCTACCTCAGTATTGGGAGGCTGAACCTAGGGCCTCATGGATGCTAGGCAAGTGTTCTACCAGTGAGCTGCACCTCTATGCCCCTTTTTATTTTGAGACAAGATCTCGCTAAGTTGCACAAGCTGCCTCTGGCCTTGAACTCATGATCCTCCTGCGTCAGCCTCCAGAGTTGCTGGGGTTACAGGTATGTGTCATAGTGTCCGGCTATCTTACTGTTTGTGCACTTTGTCCTGTTCCTACATAGCTGACCTAGGTACTACAAATTATAAAGTTTTTAAAATGAAGGTTTCCCTTTTTTGATACAAAAGCTTGTCCAGAAGCAGAGTATAAACTGTTACAGCAACAGGCATGAAGAAGACAATACTGAAACCCTGAAGGCATTCCCTCAGAAACACACAGGATAATGTGGGCTACCGTAACCCCATTTCCACACACAGCATGCTTATCTAAGAAGCCCTACATACTGCTGACCTCTTTCCAGTATGTTTTAATGCCACCCAGTGAGAGTTCACCACTGGACAGCTTCTTAACCCCAATAATTAGATATCAGAAAAAGTACAGCTTGCAAAACTCACATTGTCAATCCCACATCCGAGAGCCACAACACTTGGCTCTGTTTCCTCCAGAACTGCTAAAAGCACAAAACAGCTGACAGCTTCCTATTAACAAAGTACAGTGTAGGAGATGTGGGTGGATTGGGGTGGGAGGCACTCTGGGTAACAGGTATATTTATTATATACATGGAAACAGATTTTATTTTAAAGCATTGTATTTTTATAGGAAGGTACAGCAGCGTACACGAGAGTCAGTCACGGTGTTGACGAGAACTGAAATATTACTGGGAAGATAAATTATCAAAAAGGCCTAGGAAACTGAACAATAGAATCATCTGAGGTTCAAGTAGTTAGTATCTATGGTGTGTAATTTTAGATATATTCCAATGTAATGAGATAGATGCTCTATTTTATTAAAAAGTATCAGGACAGATAACTTCCCCAGTGGCTGCCCTGTCTGGAATTTCATCTTCTGTGCAGGAAACAAGTGCTAAGACACATAAAAAACCTGACAGAGGACAAGGGTGTTGTGGTTTCTATTCCAAATTCAGTCATTACTTAAGACTTCCACTTCTTCCTATGTATGTACTAAACAGAATCTTGGAGATAAACTGTAGCCACCAAATTTTTTTTAATAATTAAGCATAATTTTATCCTTTGCCCTTCAAATTACACATTATTTGAAAAATATTGTTTATAAGGAAGTTTGAAAGGTACACTTATATATTGCTTGAAGGTGTATAAATCAGCATTAATTTCACAAGGTAAATTTGAAATTATATATTAGAATGTTTCAGATAATACTTTTTAATATGTAAAAGTACAAATAATTGAGTCCAACAAGGATATTAGCTTAAAAATTGTATTTATTCCTTTCATGGGATGGTTTTCAGTTCTGTTTTTTTTTATTGGAAATTTTTAATGTACAACTTAATGTGTTTCATTCTGATATGGATTTCATTGTGACATTTCCATATATGTGTTTCATTGTATATTGCAAAGGCCTGCCATCAGGATAACCACCAAATTTTACAAACCAGAAACTAAAGCACAGCATTAGTGAGGAACTTGGCCCACAGTGCTGGACTCCATTCAATGACAACGGTCTGTGACTTACTAAGAGATTTCTTAGCTCTGTCATCTGTTGTTTCTAGTAGAAAACTGTGGACTGGGCCCAATATTAACAAGTGAGACTTCAAGGGCTAACACGTGACATTTTCTAAAGGCCAAAAAACCATCATACATGTCACGGGCCACCTTCCCTTCAGACATGGATATGGAGACAAGACTGGCAGTGTGATACAGCACTTCATGACAATCAGGCCACTGTAACAAAGTAAGCACACACAGGACACAGAAGGCCTTCCCTTCAGAGACAAGGAATCCAAAACAATCCAATAAAACAACCAAATGAGAGAACGCCATTGCCACCTTCTTCCATGACTTCCTGAAAGTTTTGGTTGTAAGCTGCAATCTTGTATACTGGCCTCTCTCTTTGCTCAGTGATAATTCCCAGAAAAATGGGAAAGACCACAAACTTGATTTCTGCCTGTGGTTCTAGACCATAAAGACAAATTTCAAAGATACCCAGTTCACAAACATGCAACAGGAAAGCTGTCTGAACTTACTCTGCTAGCTCTCTAAGGGTAGCCATGTATCCAGTGCCGGGAATAGATGATTCCTCTCTTATCTGCAAGGATTTTTCAATGATCTGTAAGAACAGGAAACCTGGGGCCTGCTGATTCCGGCCATCTCTCAAGGGGCACGACATCACTTAACATACCTGACACAGGAGCCTGTACTTTGTCAAACTGGCTGCTACTCTAAACCAGCACCGGACACCTCAACCTCTTGTTGGAAGAGTGAACTGGATCCCATTGTTAAAATCACATAGCTAAACCAGTACTTTATTTCATGTGTTCTACATAGTGCACCATCATCACTGCCATGTCTCAGAACCATCTTTTCTCATTCTATACATCACTTGCTTAAGTGTGTATCGTGTTTCACTTTGCAGGGTAGGACTGAGGTCAAGCAGATAATTTATTTTTACCTTAAGTATGCCTGAATATTATTTTAATTTATTAAGATATTTTAAAATATTACTTTTATTGCTCAAAGAATTTTGATAAAGTGTTTAATGATATTAAGACATATTCATTCCTGTGACCTAGTTATTCTTATGAATTTACTCCAAAGAAATATATTACCATGGCCTAAAGACTTTATTGCAATATCTGCAGTGGCAAAGAATGAGACACATACTAGATTTTAACACTACAAAGACAGTGTATAGACTATGGTACATTAATGTGGTTGAATATTATTTATCTTTATAATTATAAAGGCTTCATAATGAATGGAAAACCTTGACACCCCAAGTAAATGTAGTATTCCAAATAAAAATTAAACTACATAAATAAAATTTAAATAAATGTAGAAACAAGATAAAAATTATCATATTAGAGTGGTAGAGTTTATAGGTAATTTAAAAATACTTATATTTTGTTGATATTAGTTAGGTGCTGTCCAGTCGGTATCCAACTCATAGTGACCCTCTGCACAACAGATGAAGCACTATTGTACTTCTCTGCGATTCATAGGGTTTTTCCATGGCTGTTTTTTGGAAGCAGGTTGCTGGGTCCTTCTCCCAAGCCTGTACCACCTGGTGTTCCCAGGCGGTCTCCCATCTAAGTACTAACCAGGCCCAACCCTGCTGAGCTTCCAAGATCTGAGGGAATTAGAGGCCACAGTGGTATGGCTGCAGGCTATATTTTGTTGAGTATCCCCCACCTTTTTTGACAGTACTGTGGATTGAACCCAGGGCCCCATGTGGGCTAGGCAAGCGCTCTATCACTAAACTATAATCCCAGCCCTTGTTGAGTTTTTTTAAACAAATAAATTTAATAAATATAAAATACTTGCTAACCAGTAGTCTGAGAAAATTAATTTTGCCATAGATCCAAACTGACATATCTCTCCTTTGTTAAGAGTCAAATTTATTGGAATTTATAAGCTTTCCTAAATTTTAATGAAGTCCACTAAAGGAAACAAAAGAGGTACCTGTGGATTAAAAGGCAAAATATGCATGTTATCAGGATCAATGTCTATTGAATCTATTTCAAATGGACCTGTAGTATCTAGTAACTAACTTTAAAGAATCTCCAAAGAATTTATAAACATATCTATTCAACCTATAAGCAATAAGCATATCAAATGCTTTCTAAATTAAAATACTATAGTGGCATCATAACAACACCGTCATAATTATTAGTTTAATAACATGGTAATAAATTTAACAAGTCAAAGCCAACTGCTATTTGTAGTGCCCCAACCCCATCTCTTCCCACCAGCTTTCTGAAGGATTGGGAGTTAAGTTTGCTTCCTTTTGGGTTCTCAGAACATGTGGATTTTCGGCCAGGTGTGGTGGTACACCTTTGTAATCCCAGTACTTGGAAAGCTGAGGCAGGAGGATGAGGCCAGCCTGAGATACAGAGCAACACTTTGTCTTTAAAAAAAAAAAAAAAAGAGGATTTTTAATCCTCTTCCAAGAGCTCAAATAGCTGGGCAAGGAAGACAGTAGGATGCCAGAAGTGACCCCAAACTCTAACAATAAGCATTGAGTACATGCCCATGTGATATTTCCCATGCTGTCATCCAAGAACAGGCTGTATTAAAGCAATGCATCTATTATGTGTATTACCACTGCCTTGTTCCACTCAAAGTCTCAATACTGGCTTAGTTCACCTCTCTTGGATACAATCTGGACCATCAACTGGGGTGGAGACTATTAAGTAACTTTATGTGTTGACTTCATGCAGGTAGCTTCTCAGGAGTGGCTCATTAGCCACACCCTAATAACTGACACTCTTGGCAAAACTGAATCTTTGTTTTCAATTCTGTTTATCTTGTTGGCTTGATGAGAGACTGGCCGAATCATCCCAGGTGATGACTGCACTCTTCCTTTAGACAGTAGGTCTAGTCCACCTTATAAACTTCAACTACCTAGATAGGTCCTACATGCAAATGCCTCAGGTTAACCATCTTCACCACCCATGCTCTAAAACACTGACATTTTTCTGCTTATAATATTGGCAAGCCTATAGCCATACCACTGTGACATCCAATTCCATCAGATCTTTGAAGCAAAGCAGGGTTGGGTCTGGTTAGTACTTGGATGGAAGACCATGTGGGAACGCCAGATTTTGTAGGCTTGGGAGAAGGACCTGGCAATCCACTCCCAAAAACAATCAGCCATTGAAAACCCCATGAATAACAGAGAAGCACTGACGATAGTATTTTGCCTGTTGTACTGAGGGCCACTATGAGTTGGACACCAACTCAACAGCACCTAACAACAACAACAATATTGGCAAAAGGAGATTTTTAAAAATATATTCTTTTAGGTCTTTAAGAGAATTGGTCCATTGTCACGTAGAATGTGATACATATCAAGTGAAGTCATTTGTTTTTATAATTTTGAAAGTTTTATGTACATTCCTTCAAAGGTTCCATAGTATTGGGTAAATTACACAGAGTGGGGGTGGTAGGAAGGGCACAAGGGAGAGCGAGAGAAAGAGAGAGAGAGACTGAGATTGATTGATTATCTCAAGGGAAAAAACCCAACTGTTATAATAAAGACAATGGGGGAAGGGTACTAGGACATGAGAAAAAGCTACTAAGGTGCTTCCAAGAGATCAACCTAATTTCAACACCACATCCATTTCCATGTCTTTTCTCTCCCTATAATCCTTGCCATCCCACCATAATTATTTTCTCTCAGCGTAGTAAGTTAGGAAACAAGGATAGTTACAATGGTTCTTTTAACTCCAGAAGCAAGTTTTTTCTAGAACTCCACCTCTGGGCTGGGTGAGGAAACGAGGCTGGCCCTCCTGGCCTGAATGAGGCATGTGTGCAGGTATGTGCAGCTGGTGCTGGGACTGCGTGGAAGCAAGACTGCACAAGAAGCAACAAGCCCACAGAAGCACTAACTGAGCCTGTGCTTAGCAGGCATCACCATCTGTCTTCAAGTGGATTACGACGCACTACGGTTAACCTCATTGCCATTCTGAATGACCTAACAACATGCAAAGTAACTGACAAAGATGAAAGGGCGTGTCATTGTACTAATTATCAGTCTAAGACCATGTTTTAAAGAATGGCACATGAAAACTCATAAAACATAAAATTACAATTCAAATGCCAGCTTTGAAGTTTTCCTTGGGCATAAAACACTTAAAAATCTAAGTGGATAACTATACCTCACCAGTGTCTTCTTAGTTTTTAAGCCCAACTCAAGAACCAGCTTCATTTCATCCAGACTTTCTGGAACACAAATTCTTCTGAGACTTTGTTTCAAAGACTGTTTTTTGTTTTTTGTTTTTTTCCCTCTGTACTTATCTCAATCCACAGAAGAACAGTGTCTAGTACCTGTTGTTGTTGTTGTTGTTGTTGTTAGGTGCCGTCGAGTAGGTATCCGACTCATAGCGACCCTCATAGGGTTTTCAATGGCTAAGTGCTTCGGGATGGCCTTGGGAGTGGATTGCCAGGCCCTTCTCCCATTAGTACCTATTAGGGCCTCAATATAGATTTGATGAGTGAATTAATACACTTGAAGAGCTAACTAATTCTAGTCCCTCTCTTCAGCTGCAATTATATGAAAGCACTGACTTATACCATACCTTTACATTTTTAAAGTATTTAAAAAAATTTTATGTTATCTATTTAAACTATAATACGCTAATATTAATTCTATAGAATTAACCAAACAGTAAAACGCATAAGTAGAGTTTAGCGTGTGGCAGAACTTGTCTAACCACCTCCTACTCTGATGAGAAAGAGTTAGAACACAGGGTCATGGGACACACAGCTGTCTCTTCCCTCAATGCTATCTGGTACATGGAGATTGGTTAGTCCCATCCCCAATTCACTCTCCTATCCTGGTCACTGCCCAACCCATAATAAAATAATTCTCACCATATATTCACCCACTTACAAAACCTCATTAGCACACCATTCTCAGCACCTCATCAGCACACCATTCTCAGCACCTCATCAGCACACCATTCTCAGCACCTCATCAGCACACCATTCTCAGCACATGGGCTCATCCACTATGCTGTTCATTTCCCCATACTCCAAAACACTGAGGGACAGACGGCAGACACATGGAGGTCTCCCTCTCTACCCACTCTTTCCCCCGACTCCTCTGCATCTTTGCCAGCCCAGATCACCTTGTTAACTTCCTGGGTAAATCTGATCATGGTTTTGTTTTGTTGTTGTTGTTGTTGTTGTTTGTTTTTGCGGTACTGGGTGTTGGACCCAGGGCCTCAAGCTTGCATGCTCTGCAAGTGCTCGTTTGTGACAGGGTCTCGCTAAATTACGCAGACTGCCTCTGGTCTCAAACTTGTGATCCTCCAGCCTCTGCCTCCCGCTGGAATTACAGGTGTGCGCCACCACGCCCAGCTTTTTTTTTTTTTTTTTTAATCCAGAATTTGACCATGTTGTTGCTGTTGTTGTTGTTAGGTGCCCTCGAGTCGGTATCGACTCATAGCGACCGTCATAGGGTTTTCAATGGCTGTTTCGGGATTGCCTTGGGAGTGGATTGCCAGGCCCTTCTCCCATTTTTGCGGTGCCAGGAATTGAACTGGGGACCTCGGAGACTGCAGCGCAGCGCTCTAACAACTGAGCTAAGTCCCAGCCTAATTTTACCATGGCATGGCATTAAAGCTATTCACTATGTGGTCTCTCCTTGCTTCTCCAGCTGCAGCAAAGAGGAAACCATGCACATATTTTCTTCCTGTTTATTGCTCTCTTATGCTTCTCTGCCTTTGTCCAGGCTGATCATTCTGTAGACCACACACTGGCTTCACCTGCTTCTCCTCCCATTCACTCTCTAAGATTGAGTGCAGGCACTTCCCTCTCCAGGAAGCTCATCCTGATGCTCCCTGTTTTAGACATCCCTTTCCTGTGCCTGGGCTGGGATTTAGCTCAGTTGGTAGAGCACTGCGCTGCAGTCTCTGAGGACCTGAGTTCAATTCCCAGCACCGCAAAAATGGGAGAAGGGCCTGACAATCCACTCCCAAGACAATCCCGAAACAGTGAGCCATTGAAAACCCTATGAGGGTCGCTATGAGTCGGATACCGACTCGACGGCACCTAACAACAACAACAACAACATTCCTGTGCCTCCACAGTAACCTGTCATAACTTCAAAGAGTTGAACATACTGGTAAGGTTTTTTTGTTTTTTTTTGTGGAGGTTATTTTGGTGCTTTCTTCAGTTAATCCATTAGCTCCTTTAGAGGGGTGGAGTTGTCTATTTCAACACTGGCCCACCTAGAACACAATAAACTCTGAAATGTGTGATGTATGCATGAGTAAATGAAAGAGCTAGATAGAGTTTATTTGTATATGTGACACTGATGACTTCCTATATGTTACAGAAAATGGCATTCTTCAGTTCTTCCCTTTTGAGATATTAACTGCCCCTCCTAAGGCGGGTCCACAGAATCATTGTTAGGGAAAATTTAAAAAGTGATTAGCAAGTAAGAGTAAGCCTCTAGTAACATAATTTCTAAACACAGCATTTCTTTGACAACATTTTTGTCATATGCTTGTAGTACATACTCTCTCTAAAATTTATTTAAAGACTCACATGGCAGGATATTTTCTGATGAAATCTAATTGAGACTCTTTAGCACATGGACCCTATACCCTCCAGCCACAATACTCTGAGATTGCTTACTCCACTCCATGGAGTTTGATTCAGTCATATTTGTCCTTCTTACAAAGACTTGTTCTTCAAGACCAGAATCCATCCTCACTCTCCCACGGAACCTTCCTGGACTGCCACAGACAGAAAGCATCCCCTATCCTCTGGTCACCGGCGCCACTTTGTCTTGCATTATCCACAACAGCATTCAGGTCATGCATGGCACCTACACAGCAGATGCTCAACACTGCCATAGGAAGGATGGCACTTCCTACCTGTCTCTTAATATTTACCGTGGAGAAAAATCAGCACACCAAACATTTAACATCAAGGGATGGCTTAGCAATAGTAATGACCTTATATGATTTCTGCCCGTTTATGGAAACATTTAGACAAAATAATGCTGTGTGGAAAAAATACATAAATAGTATGAACAATGGCCCTGCTTTTCAAAAATTTCTAAATGCACATTTTCAATGTAATTTAGAGTTATATAAATAAACTTGCAGGTTGGGATTTAGCTCAGTTGGTAGAGCCCTGCGCTGCAGTCTCTGAGGTCCCGAGTTCAATTCCCAGCACCACAAAAATGGGAGAAGGACCTGGCAATCCACTCCCAAGGCAATCCCGAAACAGCCATTGAAAACCCTATGAGGGTCGCTATGAGTCGGATACCAACTCGACGGCACCTAACAACAACAACAAATAAACTTGACATTAATTAGTATGGACTATTTCTGACTTACAATCATAGTATCACAGGGTGCACAGATTGTCCTGGATATACTCTGTAGCCAGAGTACTCTCACTACCCCAAATCAACAAAAACATCCCCAATGAGCAAAGGCCATGCTATCCACTTTACAGCAATGTACTTGTTTAAAATCCAAGTTCTTAAAGACAGACATAGAGACATTTTACTCACTATTCCATGTCTACTTTGAAACATGCCCTATATGAAACCATAAAACAAGTCATATAAAAAGCCTACCATCAATGCTGACCTCTGCGCCCCGGGCTTGGTTGAGAGCAATGGATCCAATGCATAGAAATGTTAGGCTGAGTCATGGAGGACAAATAAATAAAAAGGAAAGGACAAGAAAGGAAACAGGGATGCAGGGAGAAGAATGGTTTCTGTCATTCTATCATTAACTATTATCTGGTGCCTTCTTGCAGTACCTGCACTGAGTAAGAAGCGCAGAATGCCCTCTCCTTCCATGTTGTTGCTGTTGTTAGGTGCCACCAAGTTGTGTCCGACTCATAGGGACCTGCGTAGGGTTTTCAATGGCTGATTGTTTCAGGATTTCTTTTGAGAGTGGATTACCATGTCCTTCTCCCGTCTCCTTCCACGAACACTTGGATTTCTCAATGTACCAGGCTCACCAAATTAAAATGTTCTAAAGCAAGGAAATTCTAATGAGAAAAGATCTTTCCCATTTCATACAACATTCAACTCTGATGAGGCAGACCCTAGAGTATTCTATTTATGCTAATTCCTCTGAATTTTTAAGGGTTTGTAAATGGCACATTCTCAACTACAGCAACCTTTCCTTGCTATTTCACTTTCTAGTCATTCTCCTGTTGTGATTGAAAGTACCAGGTGGTAATATAATACTTCCCAACACCAACAAAAAACCCAGACCAAGATTAACTGCTTCTCACCAACATGGCCAGTTCTTCAACTTGTTAGTCCAACCATAAGAATTTCCTCTGAAAGATAAGTTGTAACTGGGTGGTTCTGTAAGTGGGTAGTCCTATTACCTATCTCAGAGGCACATACAGTAAGTGCAAAATGCCAACAATTGGTTTTAGTTTTCTCTCCTATATTCTAAATATCTTTAACATGAAAGTCACATGATACTTTTATATTCAAACCTATAAGTCAGACAGTTTCTTTTTGGGTTTAAGTGAATTGTGATTACTCTGTTTATGATCTCTACTATATCTCTTCTTGCCTAAAAAGGGAACTTTCAGACTACACAAGCTGGATGAATCTAAACTCTAAATCATTTATCCTTCTGTACCTTAACCCCAACAACCCCACTTTTACAGAACCTATAACACAGGTTATCGTAAGCCTGATGAAAATCCACCTCCTCCTTTTCTCAAAACCTTGTTCTTCCAAAGTAAGATCTCATTGTGAACCCTACCCAGTCAAAGGCTCAATTTTAGATTTAAGAGGGGCAAATGAGGTGGTGGGGGGGGTGCTGAAGTTACTGCCTTTCTTTATCCCAGGTTAGTATCCAACTACATCATTTTACATTTTTTGAATTCAAACTCTGTACAATGTGGATTGGGAACAGGGTGAAGTTAAAGGCATTCATACTAAAGATCAAAGTAGTTAGAACCGACTCACGTTTACAGTCTACAAAGTGTCATGTTTAGTGCTTTATTTGTTCTGCCATTTAATATGTTATGCAACTAGCCCAAAGCCTAAAATTTCCACCTATAAGAAAGAAAATTCTAGAAAGAAACCATATTCAGCTCAAAGAAAAGGCATGATTTTCCCATTGTAGAGTGATTACTGTTTCTCATATTTCATATTAGGAAGTCTCTCTTGAGATTGAATGAGGTGGTATTTGCAAACCACTCAATGCAATGCCTGGCATGTAGTGCCCATTCAACAGATGGTCATTACTGAAATCATTAGCATTATTTACCATGTGTCCAGGAAAGAGATGAAGAGATGGAAAAATCAGAACAATTACTTGCTTGCTGCCTTGAATTTTAGCTGTAACTTTTATCTTAAAACAATAATAATCTATGAATGGAAATTCCAAAGCCAAGATTCTATAATGTTAAAAGGCTTCCTGCTGAAATCAAGAGCCATTGACATTGAGCCCTCCTTCCTAAATCTAAGTTAATGGGGTGGAAGGAAACTCCAGAAAAACAAATCATCAAGCATGGTAAATTCAAAATAATTTTGGATTCTTGTTGTTGTTGTTGTTAGGTGCTGTCGAGTCGGCATCCGACTCATAGCGACCCTCATAGGGTTTTCAATGGCAGACTGTTTCGGGATTGACTTGGGAGTGGATTGCCAGGCCCTTCTCCCATTTTTGTGGTGCTGGGAATTGAACTCGGGACCTCAGAGACTGCAGCGCAGCGCTCTACCCACTGAGCTAAATCCCAGCCCCAATTTTGGATTCTTAAAAGCCAATAATTTAAATGAGTACATTTACTCTTTTAATTAATAAAAGGATCTAAGTAAAATATTCTTCCGTTCTAGAACTAGGAGAAAGGACATTGATGATTGATGTAGAAACCATTAAGAAATACTAAATGTTGATGTGATGTATCTAAATATGCAGAGTCTATAGGCACGAAGAATGAATCTTAAAGTACTAACCTTTTAAATTATAGGCAAAACACACAAACTGCTCTTAGGAAAGTTTGGTTGAGTGATTATCCAGGGATTAATTGTAAGACCTACTTAGAGCTCTTCGGGATCTCTCTTTGCTGCAAATTTAGATACCCACAGGTCAGAGTCACTCAGCCATGTTTCTAAATTGCATACAATTGTGCACCAGGCTTTGTCAGCCAGGACTGGAACCATACTGGCATTTAACCTCACCCCCAAATTCAAGTGTATCGGTGGGGAGAAAAATATGGAAATTTCTTATAAAATGCTAAGGAAGATGTCCTTGAGAAAGAGTCATCTCTTAAATCCTGATGTAAACCCACTCTTCCATTTATATTCTGGATGGAGGAGCAAGAGACTCCCCTAATGTAAGAAACAGGCAGCAAAGCCCAAGAATTTGTTTTGAAACAGAGTAAAATGTTTACAGATGATTATAATCACTGTAGAGGAAACTATTACAATTTTGCCAACCACACACAAATGTGCCCCGACTTCATGCTTTTGTTTTTACAGATACTGCTATTCGAGGGTTGAGATGTAATGGCAGAAAGATGAAAAATTACAAAAAAGGAGGTCGCAGTGAAATATCATCTAAGCAAGATCTATTTTGCAAGAATTAAAAGTATCAATCAAAAGAAATTACACCGGCGGGTGAGGTGGTGCACGCCTGTAATTCCAGCAGCTTGGGAGGTGGAGGCAGGAGGATCACAAGTTCAAGACCAGGCGCAGTCTGCGTAATTTAGCTAGACTCTGTCTCAAAAAGTAAAAAAAAATGGGCTGGGGGCGCAGCTCAGTGGTCCAGCACTTGCAAAGCATGCAGGCGTGAGGCCCTGGGTTCAACACACAGTACCACAAAAAAAAAAAAAAAAAAAAAAATTACACTGGATTTCCAAGGAAAAGAGTCCCTCAACAATCATAAGAAAACTATTTTATCAATATTCTCTATGATCTCACACAGAGAATGATAAGGACAAATATAATTTACCAAAAGTTCTATGCAAAAACCAAGTTATTTTATTCCAGGATGATCAATCTGTGCTTAGACATTGAGTAAAACAGGACTACCTCAAGGAATATTAACTTATATAACTAACAAAAAGTTATTCTCATTATCTCAAAAAATAGAATGGACTAAGAGTGAGAGTTCAAAATACATGAAAGAGCATCACAGGAATGTTAGAGATGTTTGGATGCTAATGTTAACCTCTCAATGTGAAAGTATTTTTTTTTTTTTACAAAAAATAAGTTAATCCATTCAATTTATAATCAAAATACAGATTTGTCTATAAGCCTCTCCATGTGTCCTGGTTTTAATAATCCACCACTAACTAGCCTGATCAAAATGACTATACAGCCACATGATTTACTACCCGGAAGTGTTAAGAGCATGTTTTAGACTCACACTCACAGGCAATAGCTTACTTTAAAGCCAATGAAAGATAAAAAAGCAGCCCAGCTGCAATGTGCACACTTACACTCAGATAGTGGCTTATAAACACCACTGTCCAATAAAAGGACACAGGCTCCTTGGAGAAGTGACTGATTCCAATGGTACGGCAAGGAAAATATAAGCCTAGAACATCTGGGGATGCCATTAAGAAAGAAAGTGCTTGCAACAGGGTGAGAACATGTCAAAAGGATATAAGAACTAGACTGAAGGAGCAGGGCCAAAGCTGAAACAATTTAAGAAAATAGATGATAGTATTGGGTTGTAATCTTGTATTGGTCACTTTGCATAACTGTGACCAAATATCTAAGAAAATCAACTTCAAGGAGCAAAGAGTTATTTTGGCTCATGGTTTCTAAGGATTCAGTCTATGGTCGCCTGGTCCCATTACCTTGAGCCTGAAACGAAGCTAAATACCATGCGGGAAAAGACCTGACAGAGCAGAGCTGCTCACCTCTGACGGCAGGGAAGCACAGAGGAAAAAGAGCAGCAACAGTCCAGGGATATGACCTACCCTTCACAGGCATGCCCCCAGGCATGTTCCTCCAAACAGGCCTCACCTCCTACTACCCGCATCAGTAAGAATGCATCACTGGATCCATTACTGAAGTTAGTGCCCTTATGATCCAATCACCTCTCAATAGCACCACCAGCTGGGGACCACACCTTCAACACATAAGCCTTTTGGGGCACGTATCATAACCAAACCATAATAAACTCACAAAATAAAATAACAATCCACAAGTCCATAATAATATAAATGAAAAATGAATGAGTGAAAGAATGAATGAATAATGGGTAATAACGGACAGTTCCTTATAGAGGACTTCCCATTAATAAATACATAAGGAAAAGAGGAAATATAAAATCAGTAGTAGGCAAATAGTATAGTAGTAAGTATGCAGTGAATAATCTACCAGTGGATGCTAAACCCTGGTGGATGAAAGCTTGAGGAGAAATAGGATATCTGCATGGTGCCAGAGTACCTTCTCCAAGATATTTATTCCTTACAAAGAGAACAACAGTCACTTCGGAGGAGAGAAATCCAGGAGATACTATCTAAATCAGGTGATAAGGTTACCACCATGAGTAATAAGAAAATGGATATCAAGGAACTCCTATTATGAGGTAATGATTGCTTTTGTGATATTCTACCCCAAAACTGAATAACCTCAAAGTAAACATTAGGAAGCATCAGACAACCCTAAATCTAGGATCATCCCACAAGATAACTCAGCACTACTGTTCAAAAGTACAGAGATCAAGAAAGATAAGGAATGACTTCGGTGTGGTCACGAACTGTTGGACTTTAAGGAGTCAGACTGCCTGCATGCAATGTGGAGTCAGGATTGGATCCTGCAACAGGAAAATGGAATTAGTGGAAGATCAGCGGTAATGCTAACAAGGTCTGCTGTTTAGCTAGAAGTATCATACTGATTTAAACCCCTTATTCTGATAATGAAACTATGGTTATATAAGAGTTTACAATAGAGGAGACTGGGTGAAGGGTATATGTGAACTCTATAATAACTGCAATTTTTCTCTTAATGTAACATTATTTTGAAACAGAAAGTATTTAAAAACCAGTGGAAGAGGAAAGAAACTAGTTACTCTTACTCCTCACTTCCACCTGGATTTCTTTTCTTGGAATATTGTACAAAAGCATCTTCCTCTGCTTACCTTAATCAACCATGGGAAAGCACAGAAAGGTATGCAACCTGAGACTCAGACACACAAGCCATCACAGCAGACCTCTTGAAAAATCAGTACAGTCTCCCTTCTAAGTGTAGCTATACTTTTCAGTTACTTCTGAACAAAACAAAATCTTTAACATCACAACATGTAGACAAATTCTCAGGTCTTTCTTGGATGATGCCAAAGAAGAGAACACTGGGTGCTCATAGAATCTGTCAACAAGCAAAAGATATGTTGGCATAAAATCTGAAGCTATTTCAGAGTGACTGCCAGCAGTGGGTGCAGGGATAATGAAAGATACGTTGGGAGTAGAAGGGCACAAGAGAGAAGAGGCCAAGAAGCTCACATGCACTACAGCGGCATCCTCACCTTGCAATACTACATTGGCCCAATAATGCATTTTAAAACACCCTACTCACACAGTTCACACATATGTCCAAAAGGACTTCACTGTTTACATTCTATTTAGATTATGGGCCAGGTGAGGTGGCCTATGCCTGTAATCCCAGCGATTTGGGAGGCAGAGGCAGAAGGATCACAAATTCGAGACCAAAGGCAGCCTGTGTAATTTAGTGAGACCCTGTCTCAAAAAGTCAAAAAATGGGCTGAGAGTGCAGTGCAGTGGTCCAGCATTTGCAAAGCATGCAGGCACGAGGCCCTGGGTTCAATTCCCAGTACCGCTAAATAAATAAATAGATAGATAGATAGATAGATAGATAGATAGACTGTGTATGTTACTACACTGTATGGGAATAAAAAGAGATACACCTTTCTTATTTTCTTTTTTCCCAAGCACTTAATTATTCAATGTGATGCTCCTAAATAATAATAGGTAGTTGACTACACAAAAGCATTTGATTGTGTGGATCATAAAAATTATGGATAACACTTCGGAAAATGGGAATACCAGAACACCTAATTGTGCTCATGAGAAATCTGTACATGAACCAGGAGGCAGTTGTTCGAATAGAACAAGGGAACACTGAGTGGTTTAAAGTTGAGAAAGGTGTGCGTCAGGGCTGTATACTTTCACCCTATCTCTTCAATTTATACACTGAGCAAATAATCCGAGAAGCTGGACTTTATGAGGAAGAACGTGGCATCAAGATTGGAGGAAGACTCATTAACAACCTGTGTTATGCAGATGACACCACTTTGCTTGCTGAAAATGAAGAGGATTTAAAACATTTACTGATGAAGATCAAAGATCATAGCCTTCAATATGGGTTACGACTAAACATCAACAAAACAAA